>JABXES010009741.1:0-44068 GCA_013375695.1 Dictyostelium brefeldianum | reverse complement strand
TTGGGAATGCTGTTAGTGATCCCCATCCATATTTTTCTTTTAATTTTGGTTCTCTTTCTAATACTCTTGAATGGATATAGAATACATCTCCTGGATATGCTTCTCTTCCTGGTGGTCTTCTTAATAATAATGACATTTGTCTATATGCTACTGCATGTTTACTTAAGTCATCGTATACGATTAATGCATGTTTTCCTTCATCTCTGAAATATTCTCCGATTGTACATCCTGTATATGGTGCTAAGAATTGTAATGGTGCTGCATCTGATGCTGTTGAAACTACTACAATTGTATACTCTAATGCTCCTCTTGTGTTTAACATTTCTACTAATCTTCTTACTGTTGATTTTTTTTGTCCTACAGCTACATAAATACATACAATATCTTTATTTACTTGTTGATTTAAGATTGCATCTACTGCGATTGCTGATTTTCCTGTTTGTCTATCTCCAATAATTAATTCCCTTTGTCCTCTTCCAATTGGTAATAATGCATCTACAATTTTTACTCCTGTTAACATTGATTCATGTACTGATTTTCTTGTTACAATTCCTGGTGCTTTTCTTTCTACACTCATTACTCTTGTAGTTTTTGTATCTTGTAATTCTCCTAATCCATCAATTGGTTGTCCTAATACGTCTACTACTCTTCCTAACATTGTTTTATCTACTTTAATTGCAAAGTTTTGTTCACATCTTTTTACGATTACTCCTTCATAAATTGCTGTATCTTCTCCGAAGATTACAATTCCTACACTTGTTGCTTCTAAGTTTAATGCCATTCCGAATAAGTTTTTTCCTACGAATTCTACTTTTTCTCCAATTTTAATATTATTTAATCCACTTACTTTTACTACTCCATCTTTAATAAATAATACTTTTCCAAATTTATTGGAAGTATTTAACAAGCTATATTTTTTTGTTACTGCTTTGATATATTTTGCTAATACTTTATACTCGCTATATTTTTTTCTTTCTATATTTAATCCTGTTAATAATTTTTCTAATCCCATCTTTTCTTTCTTTATTGATCTCTTTTTTTTGCTATATTTTTACATTCTGTAATAAATGCGTTTAACGCTGTTTGATTTATTTGATTCACCGTATTATTATTATTAGCTTCAACTGCATTTAGATGCTTTAATATTGTATTTAAATTATCTACTTGCAGCTCATTTAAATTTTGATTCTTCTGTAATACTGTAAGTATCGCATTTCTATGATCTAAAAAATATTGCGCTTGCTCATGTGGTGTCATTTTATTAGCTATATTTAAAATATCTGTTAATGTTTCTAACGGTGGTAATCCAGTAGGATCCTTTAATATTTCGTTTACTAAGATAGTTACATTAGCTTCAGCTATACCATGAAATTCTGTATATCCAGACATAAACGTCATATACCCAACAACCATACAAACAGCACCCAGTACCATTTTTAAAATTGCAGTTTCTGTTCCTGGAATCCATCCAGTTTTCTTTACGTTATTAAAGTAATTGTTCTTTTTATTTTCCATTTTATTTATTTGTTTTTCTATTTTGTATTTCTTTTATATACTTTTTTGCGTCAATTACACATTGTTCAAAAAAGGCAGTATCCACCGGTTCGTTTATCTTTGCATTATTTGCTAAATTCGTACATACTTGGATTACATCTTTCGCTTTTTCTACTGCTAATTCCGGTAATTCTGGATTTGTTTTTAAAAATGTTATTATGAATTTTTTAAAATCTAATAACATTTTTTCCTTACCGGAGGCATCTGCAAGTATAAATTTTTGAGAACCTAATAATTCCGTTAATTGATTTACAGGTAATTCCATTATATCTTGGTTTAAAATATCATGGGATGTCCCTGAATAAAGTTCCAATAATGTTTGATATTCTGTTATTGCACAAACTCCAAAATAAATAGCAACCCCTGTAAATACAATTGCCTTTAATAAAATCCAATCTCCTGGAAATATTCCACTTGTTTTTACTTCATTAAAAATTACTTTTGCTTTCATTATTCTATCCAACCTGCTCCTCTTTTATAGCTTTGTGCAATAATTTTATTCATCTTATTAATAATCTCATGTTTATCCTCAATCAAAAAATCTAATGTTTTAATTACTTTTTTATAATTGACTATAAATTCTTCTGTTAAGTCCTTATTTATTTCTAAAGCAGTTGCTACGCCATCTCGAATACCTATTAAATAACTTAATTGCTCATCGACTCCTAATTTTAAATCAGTAAACATTGTTAATACTTCAGTGATACCTGACACCCCAGCTACAAAACTCTCTGGGTCACTATGTAATGATTGTAAAATTGTTCGGGTACCTTCTGATACAGTTAGATGATACATCTGAAAATTGCATAAAGCTGCTTCTGTAAATAAATAAGCGCCTACAACACATGCTGCTGCTCCTATTAAATATAAAACCCCTTTTATTAAATAAACTTCACCTACAAAGAATAATCCACTTTTTAAGACCCTTTGTTTATTCAGATTTTTGTTCATTTTTTAGTTACTTATATAATCTTCCTAAATATTCTTGAACTTTTACAGCTTGTACTTTAATTGGCATAAATCCATGATCTACTCCACACAATTCACTACATTGTCCGTAAAATGTTCCTTCTCTTTTAACATATAATCCAATTTGATTTAATCTTCCTGGTACTGCATCTACTTTAATTCCAAAGGATGGTACTGCCCAACTATGTAATACATCTCCTGATGTAATAATTAATCGAATATGTGTTTTTACTGGTACAACCATTGGATTATCTACTTCTAATAATCGTAATTGCCCTTCTTCTAAATCTCTTTCATAAACCATATAACTATCAAACTCTACTAAATCATTTGCGTTATCTCCATACTCATATGACCAATACCATTGATGTGCAATAATTTTGATTGTTACTGTTGGATTAATGATTTCATCCATTGCGTATAATAATGTAAATGATGGAATTGCAATTAAATATAAAATTACTGTTGGAATTAATGTCCATACAATTTCAATTACTGTTCCATGTATTATTTTATTATATGCTGTAAAGTTTTTAAAGATTTCAATGTCTCCAATTTCTGGATAACTCCATTTGTATGAAAATCTCCATAAAATTCTTCCCATTATCCATCCAATAAATACTGCTACTACAATTAAATAAAAGAATATATAATTATGTAAATCAATTATTCCTTCCATAATTGGTGTAGCTGGGTCTTGGAATCCGATTTGCCAATCTCTTGAAAAATCTAATCCGATTATTGCTAATAACCCTTTTTTGATATTTTTACTTCTATTTCTATATGGTGTAAAAATGTTATAAAAGAAAAATAATAATCCAAATGCTGTAATTAATGATCCATAAGATGCTACTAAGTTCCATCCGATGTATGCATCTGGATAATCTCCGATTCTTCTTGGCATTCCTGCTAATCCTAAGAAATGCATTGGAAAGAATGTTACATTTACTCCTATAAACATTGTCCAGAAATGAATTCGTCCTAATTGTTCGCTATATCTAGCTACTCCAAATAATCTATTACTATTCATAATTGCATAGTAATAGTAATATCCTGCAAATATTGCAAATATTGCTCCCATGGATAATACATAATGGAAATGTGCCACTACATAGTATGTATCATGTAAACTAATATCTAATCCTCCATTTGCTAATACTACTCCTGTTAATCCTCCGATTGTAAATAATACTAAGAATCCTATTACAAATAACATTGGTGTAGTCATTTTAATTACTCCTCCCCATAATGTTGCTAACCAACTGAAAATTTTAATTCCTGTTGGGATTGCAATAATCATTGTTGCTGCTGTAAAGTATGCTCTTGTATCTGCGTCTAATCCTACTGTATACATATGATGTGCCCATACTAAGAATCCTAAAAACCCAATTGCACTCATTGCTGAAATCATTCCTTTTACTCCAAAAATTCCTTTATTACTATATTTTGCTAATATAATACTTACTAATCCAAATCCTGGTAAAATTAAAATATAAACTTCTGGATGCTGTGTGGACTCTCTATTTATCACAAACTATCATAAACCGTGGGGATTTATAAAGTCTTTGTCATCGCTTTAATGTTATATTTCTCGTCTAGGATTATGGGTGAAAGCAAAGGATAAGGCGGCTTCTGAAGCCGCCTTATCCTTTGCTTTCAGTTCTATATTATATAAGTATAAACGTATTATTTACTTTTCTTTTATACCCCCCTTTCTTCCCCTTTTTTTCAAATTGTTTTGTATTTAGTTAAAAAATAATTTTAACTTTGTTTTTTGCTATACTCTTTATTTTCAATAACAAGTCCCCTAGTTTAACGACTTCAAACTACTCGGTCGAAATGCTCCCTTCTAGGATTTGCACCTAGCTAATAGCTTTTAAAGGCTACTATTATCTTCTTGTAGGGAACCGGAACTTCAATATAACGCTTTTTCGACTTTCAGGCATCTTTTTGTATAATATATTTTATAGGTACTATAATTAAACTATAAAACCACAATTCCGTTTCAGCTTGATTTAACGAATTAAATATAAAATCATGTAACAGCGGTCGCAATATAAAACAACTTATTATAAAGAATATTACATAAAGCCAATATACTTGTATTATATTTGAAGTTGGCTTTATTATAAAAATGCTAATTATTATTAAACTTTCTAAGCAAAGTAAAAACCCTAAGATAATATTAAGTGCAATAATATAACTCACAGAACCTGTAGAACGATAACTTAGAGCGTAGATTTTGATAAAACACACTAAAAACATAATAAAAAAATTAAAAAAACTAACTTGTAAATTATATTTATATACCTTTAGTTTTGTTTTTTTATATTCGGCCCCATTTTTAATAAAGAACATAAAATTAAAGCTAAACATAAATAAGCTTAATAAAATAATAATTATAAAAAGACTTAAATTATAGTCAAAGTTATAGATTGCTCCTTGATTATTAAACATAATTAATAATTGACATCCAAAATTTACTAAAAATGCGATCTTGTCATCCTCTTTTAAATTTAAATTACCGGTTACTAAATTGATAAAATTTGATTTAAATAAAAAAGTTATTACTAATAAATTAATCCAAGATAACTCTTGCAAAACTCCTTGGCCTAAAAAACATAATATAAAGACTATATACAATAGGTAACACCATTTTATACACCTTCTTAATCTCGTTTCTAAATTAAATTCCAAATTTTTTTTACTTCGTGGTATAAATATAAATAGTAAACTTATAATACAAAATCCACTTAATAGTATGCTACTAAGAAAAATATTTAAAGTATTAAAATCACTGGGTAATTTATA
This sequence comes from Dictyostelium brefeldianum, assembly GCA_013375695.1. NCBI lineage: Eukaryota > Evosea > Eumycetozoa > Dictyosteliales > Dictyosteliaceae > Dictyostelium > Dictyostelium brefeldianum. The sequence continues at coordinate 38,734 of JABXES010009741.1, read as the reverse complement.
ACTAAAAACTAAATATCCACATAAAATAAAAAAAAAGATATAATCAAAATTATTTTTCAAAAGTTTAATCATAATGAATTATTAGGTGGCTTATTAACTGCTGTGCTTGACAACACAGGAAGAATATGCGTCATATTCTCTGGCACTACTATTATAGGCACTGTTGGTGCTTCTTTTATTATTTGTTTTAAATTCTCGAGATTATCTACGACTATAAGTGTCGGATTATTTGTTATTGTAGTATTAGTTACATTATTAGTTACATTAGGAGTTTTATGAGGAAGTAATTCGTGATGATCTAGTATTTTTTCTGCCCCTAAGGTTGCTACTGTTCCGACAATACCCCCTACAGCGGCGCCCACTAAAGCGACCGCCCATGGATTCGGAGGTAACGGAGTTTCTATATTATTAATTTTTTCGTCTCCTTGTTTTTTCTCATTACTATGCTTATCTGAATCGTTTTTCTCAGAATTCTTAAAAGCTTGCTTATCAAAAGCCTCCTCAGATTTATTACCGAACTCGGACAATTTAGCACCCATTTCTGTATTTTTTTTTAATTCAGGTGCTAAAATAGTGTCCGGTCCTGTATAGTCAGCATCCTTAACCGCTTGTTCAGAATGTAATGCCTGCTTTATATCAAGAATCTTGGGATCTTGATCACTAAAAACAGAACCTGCTTTTATTGCATCGTTAATAGAAGGTTCCTTATTTGGCGATGTCATAGCATCTATTCGCGATTTAGCCCCTGGAATATTTGTTAAACTGTCTACTAGAACCTTTCTTATAGGACTTCTCACAGCTTCCGTTGCCTTAAAACAACCAAAAGAAAAACCACTTATTAAATATGGTATTGGTTTTTCTTTTGGTTGTTTCATTAAAATTAAATTTATGAATAATAATATTTCAATAAACAGTCTTAAAAATATTTTTGTTAAAAGAGTCGGTCTAACCTTTTTATAATAACTTAAGATACTAGTTAAAAAATCAATTTTTACAGTCATCAACCTTTTTATTTTTGCCTCTAATAAACATTGAAAATATTCAATTTTTTTTAACAACTCCTCTTTTTTTAATACATCATTAGTTAAAAAAAATTCTAAATCTTTTTTTATTTCGTCAGTTATTTCCTGATTTGTTGATTCTAAACACTCAAAAATTACATAATCAAAATCAGATTTAAATAAATACCTTTTCTGCTCATAATTTTTTTTAACAGAAATATATAAATCTAAACTTATTTTATATATTGTTTCCTTTACTTGTAATTTTTTATCAAATCGTTTAAGATCAGTAATAACAACATCACTCATAATAGGATTATATAAAAATTGCAATTTTGCTACTAAACTTAATACCTCTAAATTTTTTTGTTTCTTGTCTTGTAAATCGGGATATGTAAATTGTATATTAATTTGCTTAAGTAAATGATATATAAGCCAAATTTCCCATAAAATTACTATTATTATAAATAATAAAATAACTGCCGTAATACTGGTTATATTAAAATAAATCATGAAACCTATTGTACATAGCACTGCTAAACTAAATAACATAACACTACCTATAAAATACTTTAAAATAGGTTTTAAAATGTCTAGCATTTTTTTATTTTACGTTTTTTTCTATCTTCTACTCTTATTAAGAAGCTCCGTCCAATAGCACTGCTAATAAATTCTACTTCTCTTACTAATCTTTCGATACTATTAAATGCTAAATCTACTTTAGTATTAGTATAACCACTTACAATTTGCTTACTAATAATACTATGCTTTTTTAGTAGTAAACCCCCTAAGTTAAAGTTAAACCTTAGAAAATCTACTTTATATTCTTTTCTTTTTTCTAAGTCTTTTAGTTTTATACAATACATTTTTCTTTTTGCTAATAAGCTACTTTCTTATAATTATTCTGATTTTATTATTTTAAACCCCCACGGTTTAAAATTATTTCTATAATGTGATAATAAACATTTAGTCTCTGAGGTTACTACTAGCATGCTTATTTGTGCGTTGGTTACCTGCGGATTATTATTTTATAAGTTCCCGCATATAGTTTATTTCGTTTTTATTCTAATTATTTTATTAGTTTATTACGGGCCATCCTTGACCAAAGAACCAAAACAGGTGCTGATATAATATTGGATCTCCTCCTCCAATTGGATCGAAAAATGTTGTTTCAAAATTTCGATCTGTAATTAACATTGTTAATCCTCCTGCTAATACTGGTAATGATAACACTAATAATACTGCTGTAATAATTACAGACCATACAAATAATGATACTTTTGACCATTTTAATCCTTCGATTTTCATATTAAATACTGTTGTTAAAAAGTTAATAGCTCCTACTAATGATGAAGCTCCTGCAATATGTAGACTTAATATTCCTACATCTACTGCATGTCCTGGATGGTATTCCATCATACTTAATGGTGGATACACTGTCCATCCTGTTCCTGCTCCTATTCCTACACATGATGATGTAAGTAATAAAAAGAAAGAAACAACGATTAACCATAATGAAATGTTATTTAATCTTGGGAATGCTACATCTGGTGCTCCTACCATAATTGGTAAGAACCAGTTTGCAAATCCTCCTAACATTGCTGGCATACAATTTATCTGGACTCTCTCTTCAATATTCTTTTTATATTGTTTCACGTATAGTCTCTGAGGATCCTAAGTTTTTAGTTTCCTGCTGATTGCCCAAATCTTCCGGGTTTCCAGCAAATAGTGAATTTAAGTGGCTATGCCTTATATTATTATTATTAAAGGATACTCACAAGAACTTTATTTATAAATTTACTAATTATTCGATCCAACTTCCTTTACTTTTTTTATAACTATGCTTTAATACTTCATTGATAAGTTCTTCAAATTTTAGTTCCCTTTCATACAACCGTCGTAGTTCAGCAGCTACTTTTTGTAGCTTTTGACCTTCCAATTCAGATAAGGCTTGTGTATCTCGATACTCTATTATGTTGTTCATTAATGCCTTTAATGCCATTACTTGCTGTTCATGATTCAATTTGTTACTTTTGAATACTTCGAATAAATTATCAAAAATTTCTCTATTAACGCCTACTTCATGTCCTAAGGTCGCGTCTAATATCATTTGTGTTCCCTTTTGTATGACATTAATATGAATATCATATGAGATAGCTGCAGATTTATACATATAAAGCATACCTAAGATACCTATTAAACCACATAAAGCACTTAAAGCACCATATTCAAAAGATTGTAATAAAAAGGGGTCTAAGGATGCTTTTAATAACTTTCCTTTACATGTCTTAGTTATTTTCATATCCTTTTTCCATATACTTACGTATCTTTTTTTTAGTTTTTTTATAATTAACAACGCTTATATCCTTTAAATTTTTAACCACGAAGAATATCATTATTAATCCATGTGCTGTAACAATAACATTATATTGTTGTGAATCTCCTTCTAACATGTTTCCTGTTGATAATTCTAATCTTATTATTAATGATAATAAAGTTCCTATTATCCCTGCTAATATACTAAATGTGATATACATACTACCTATTGTTTTATGATCCACTGTAAATACCCATTTATTTAAAAATTTGTTTATACTTCCTTCTCTTTCTCCTATTTGATTATCATAAAATTCTATTAATTTCATTTTTTTTAATATATTTCTACTATAAAATTACCTATTTCTATTAATTTAGGTAAGCTTGCTTCGATTTTTCCTTTTAATGCATTAAACATATCACCAAAAAAAAAGGCTAAAGGTGTTGCCTCGATTACACTTTGATGTAATAACCAAGAATTGACGTCACTATCTGCTATTATTTTTGCTTCATGTAATGTTGGTCCTATTTTATTTTCACTGCTAAATGGTGAAACTAATAAATGTATTATATTTAGAATGGCTGCTTTGATTTCTATTAGATAACTATTTATCCAATTCCAATATTTATGTTTTATAACAAAAAAGGCTACTATTACAAAACCAACACCACCTAAATAGTCATACATTTTTAATTTATTTATTTCTCTTTCACTAATATGATCTCTATATATATTTAAAGCTTCAAAAAATTGAGGTTCAAGAAAAATGTTTTTATTCATATTATATATACGTTGCTTATGTGCTTCTACGGTTTTTATCTGTAAATATGCATAACCATTTCTATATTTTTCGGAAAATGGCATATAAGATCTTTCTATTAAATTTATCATCCTATTATATTTCCAATGTGGAAATAATCCATAATGATTTAATCCATATACATCAGAAAATACTTGTACGAAATTTTCCTTAGTTCCTAAAATATTCCATTTGTTTTCTTCTACTGTACATAAACGTAAGTAGTTAAATAATGGTTCTGTTATTACTTTTTCCTCTTTATAGTTTTCATGAAGCTCATCTACAAGATCATCGTCATCCCAAAACTCCTCTTCTTGTTCCTCTACTGCTACATATTCAGATTCTTCAATAATATCTGGTGCAAATTTTTTTCTTCTATATTTTGCATATTCCTTTACAGTTAATAATTCATCTACAGTTGGTATTTCATCGGCAGCCCAATTATATGGATCTGGTGCTATAAACGCAGGTGTTGGATCTTGAGATTGAAATGACACTTCCGGTTTTACAAAAATAGATAACGTATTTATCCATTTTTTTTGTTTTATTCCTTTTTTTATATCCTCTTTTAAAAAAGACTTTAAAAATTTTAATTTTTTACTCTTTTTTATTTCGCCTTTTCTCATTACATCCCAACTAGGTAAAATACGTGCACTTGGTTGAAATTGTATTTGTTCTTTTATAATGTCTTTATAATCAGGTCTTTGACTTATAAATTTTAAAAATTTTTCTTGTTTTTCCTGTATTTTTATTTTATTTTTTTTCATCCTTTTTTTTTACTTATTTTTGACTCAAAAAATTATTGACTTCCCCACCAATATATTACGATATATAAGAAAATCCATACAATATCTACAAAATGCCAGTAAAATAATGTACATGCAAATCCTGTTGATTTATTTTTAAATATTTGAAATTTTGTTCCAACATTTAATAAATTAAAGTTTCCTGCTAAAAATCTTACTGTAATTATTGCTATTAAAATACTTCCTACTAATACATGGAATCCATGGAATCCTGTTAATAAGAAGAATAATGATCCGTATATTCCATCATTCATACTAAATGGTGCTGAATAATACTCATATCCTTGACAACATAAGAACACTGCTGCACATAATAATGTTAAATATAATCTTGTTTTAATTAATTCATTTCTTGCTTTTAAAAATACTGTTACATATGCAAATTCAATTACATTTAAATCTTTTGGTTCTTTATAATTTGGTTCTACATTTTCTGGGTTTTCAAAAAAATATAAATCCCATTCAATATCTCTTAATTCTTTTACTCCAGCAGATATTGCTATTTCTTTTTTTTCTTTATTCTCTTCTTTTCCTTCTTCTTTTTTTACAAATTTTTCTCTTCTTTCTTCTACAAATCCTAATGTATTAATACTTTTTTTATGATTATATAATGCTTCTAATCCTCTAAAATATTGTTCTACTTGCATTACTTTTTCATTACTTTCATGTACTGCTTTTTGTTCTGTTAAGATTGTATATCCATCTGTTAAAATTGCTCCTGATAATAATAATAATACTGTATTTAATAATGGTAATCCCATATATGAATATACTGTTAATCCATATGGTGGCCATACACATCCAATTGCAATTGTTGGTGATAAACTAATATAAAAATATGACCAAAAAAATGAGAAAAAGAACATTACTTCTGATATTATAAATAATAACATCCCCATTACTAATCCTCTTTTTACTTCATATGTATGTTGTTGATCATATAAACTATCATATACTACACTTACTCCCCAAACTATTAATCCTCCTATAAAACTACTTAATGCTACTATTAATCCTAATTTACTACTAATTACTCCAAAATAACTTAATACAAAGTATCCTAATGGTAATGTTGTCATTAATGGTGCTACTGATGCTCTTACTATATGATATGGATGTCTTTTTTCATGTTTTGGTTGATATACATTTGCTAAGAATATTACTTCTTGATTTTCATATGGATATCCCCATTCTCCTGCTCTCCATCCTCCTACTTTTTCTTTTCTCATTATACTATTTAATATTCCTTCTAATTTTTCTCTTAATTTCATATTTTTATTTCTTCTATTATTTCTCGTCTTTTTGGTATACTTACTTTGATGCTTGTTTTTTTTCTTCCAATCTCAAGTTCAAAATCCTTACCTCTTTGTTTTATAATCTTTCCGACTATTGCTTCAGTTTTTTCTTTTATTTTGATACTTACGTTTTCTCCTCTACCGATCTTTATATCTATTATATTTTTTCTTTCTTTATTTTTTAATTGTTTTATGATTTCCATTTCTTATTGACTTACTGCTACTATTATTTTTATTATACTTATTATTTCATCTAAAAATAATTGTGAAAATATTATCCACATTACTCCTCCACTTATTATTGCTCCCCCTGTTACTATTTTATAATTTTCTATTATATTCTTTCCTTCTAACCCATTATATGCCTTTTTATCTATTAATATAATTTTTACTATATTAATATAATATATCATTACCCCTACTGTTAAGAATAATATTATCATAGCTATATAAATTCTTCCTTCTACAATATATGGTAATATTAATATTAATTTACTAATAAAATTAGTAAATGGAGGTAATCCTGCTAAGTATATTAATACTAAGATAATTATTGCCCCTATTGTTTTATTATTAATCCAAATATTTCTTAATTCTGTTAAAATTTCTATATTATCTCCTGTAATATTTCGTTTCATTCCGATTATTATTGTTATTAATACTGTTAATCCTATAATATAATTTATTAAGTAATATATACTATAACTAACTAATTCTTCAATATTATTACCTACAAAAAACATTATTAATAATCCACTATTTACAATAGCACTGTAAGCTATAAATCGAATTAATTTTTGTTGTCTTAAACTCCCTACTGTTCCTACTATTAATGTAGCCATTATTAAAATAATTAATGCTTTATTCATTAATTCCATATTTATGTATGTAATGATATTCATATACATATTAATTAAGACTGTAATTGTTACAATTTTTTGTGTGATTGTTAAAAAAAATGTCATCATCATTCCAGTTCCTTCATAAGTATCTATTAACCATCCATGAAATGGTGCTATTCCTAATTTAATAATTAAACCTAAAACTAATAATGCTACCCCCATTTTTACTCTACTATCTACTTCATTTTCCATTACTAATAATAATATATCAGTATACATTAAACTACCTGTACTTTTATATATACTTACAATTCCTAATAATATAATTGTACTTGCAATTCCTCCTACAATATAATATTTTAAACCTCCTTCAATACTCATTTTTCTACTATTTTTATTTAATGCTAAAATATAAAAACAAATACTTGAAATTTCTAAACTTAAAAATAATGTAATTAAATTATGTGCTTCCATACTAATTAACATTCCAATAATACTACTATACATTAATATTAATGTTTCTTCTGTAATTTTACTTTTACTTCCATTTTTTATTCCTTTTTCTATTATTACTAATATTACATAGCTAACAACGATTAACATTAACTCAAAAGTTTCAATTAACTCATTTTTTATTAAATGCCCATTTAATTTTACATAATTACTATCTTCAACTAGTATTAATAAGCCTATTAATATTAATGTTAATTTTAAACTTTGTAAAACAACATTCATTCGTTTATTTTTATTTTCAATTCCAATACTTCCCATAATTATTATAATTAAAGGTATTAAATATATACTATATTTTACAATATTTAATAAATTTTCAAACATTCTTATTTACTTATTAATTCTAAACAATTTACTGCTATTAAGCTTTCTACGATATTTGGTTTCATTCCTAAAATTAACATTAATATTACCATTAATGCTATACTTGAAAATTCATAAATATCTAAATCCCCATATTTTATATTTTCTTTTTTTACTGTTTTTGGTACTCTTTGGTATCCTCCTCGAATTACCCATTCAGTAAAGTATTGCCCGTTTCCTTGTTTTCTTTCTACATTTACTGCTGAAATTCCTGGAACATTAATTCCGTCATTTTCTTCTCTTCGTAAAGTTTCATTAACAAAAAATATTCTATTATATAACCAAAATGAATATATTGCAGTTACAATCATGCTTAATGCACTAAAGAATGCTATAATAATATTTTTTTTTATTAATCCTATAAATATTAATAACTCTCCTACAAAGTTACTTGTAATTGGAAATGCAATATTTCCTAGTACAAGTAAAAAAAATAATATTGCTAATACTGGCATTACATGTACTAAATTATTATAAGCATATAATATTCTTGTTTTACATCTATCATAAATAACCCCTATACATAAAAATAAGCCACCAGAAACAACTCCATGTCCAATCATTAAAATTATTCCTCCTTCTATTCCTTGTAAAACACCACTAAATAATCCTAAAACAACTACATTCATATGTGAAATTGAAGAATAAGCTACTATTCGTTTTACATCTAATTGTGTTAAGGTTGCTATTCCTGTGTATAAAATTGAAATTAAACAAATTCCACCAATTACTGGGAAATAATATTCACATAATTCAGGAAATAATCCAACATTATATCTAATATAACCATATCCCCCTAATTTTAATAAAATTCCTGCTAATAATACAGAACCTGCTGTAGGTGCTTCTACATGTGCTCTTAATAACCATAAATGTAATGGCGCAATTGGTATTTTTACTGCGAATCCTACAAAAAATCCTATAAAGATTATTGTTTTTAAGTTATCTGGTAAAACTTCAATTAATTCTCTTACCATAATATAATCTGTTGTTCCTAAACTACTATAGATTAATCCTATTGACATCAACATAAAAATACTACCTACTAAAGTATATATTAATATTTGAAATGCTGCTATTTTTCTTTCTGTTCTTGATCCCCATAATCCAATCATAAATACAATTGGAATTAATACTGCTTCATATAAGATATATAATTGTACAATATCGGTAGCTGCAAAAAAATTTATAATTAAAACTTCTGTTAATAATAACATTATTTGGAATAAACTTTCATGTTTTCGTTTTATTACTCTCCAACTAATTAATATACAACTAATTATTAAGGTTATTGTTAATAATATAAATATTGCACTTATCCCATCGATATTATATCCAATATTTATATTTGCATTATTACTATACATTGTTGCCATATTAAAATATGGACTTATTTTTTGTATTAGTTCTGGACTTTGAATATCCATTATCATTACACAACTCACTATTACTAGTAAACCTTGCACTCCTAATACACCCCATCTATTCATCTCTGTAAACACTGCTTGTTGGTTAATTCTTACTTTACCTAAGTGTTCTAATGTTTGTCTTTTTATTACTATCCATATGATTGCTATTCCTATTATACTATTTATTAAATTTAATCCTGTCATTTACTTTTTTTATATTCTTTCTCTCTAATCCTTTTACTTTACTTGCTCCCTATGGGATTTGAACCCATGTTATTGACATGAAAAGCCAATGTCCTGACCTAGCTAGACGAAGAGAGCAAGTTATTTTTTCTTTTACTTTTATTTATTCTGTTTGGAGACAATGGGCTTCGAACCCATAATTTAGGTATGCAACACCCATGTTATACCAATTTCAACTATGTCCCCAATTTAGACCAGTAAAAGTATATGCTTGCTGATAAAGGGACTTGAACCCTTACCTTTTTACAGAAAAGCTTCTAAGACTTCCGCGTCTACCACTTTCGCCATATCATGCTCGCTTTTTTTTATGAAATTAACCCTTTAACTTATTTAATTGTCTTATATTTATTATTCCTGTTTTACTGTATAATATTACAACAATTGCTAATCCAATTGCTGATTCTGCTGCAGTAAATGTTAATATATATAATCCACTTAATTCTCCTAAAATATCATTTAGCTCTACTGAAGCTAATACAAACATCATTCCTAATGTTCCTAAGTTTAATTCTGATATTATTAAAATATTTATTATATTATTTTTATTTAATACCAACCCTACTAATCCTGTTATATATATTCCTATTAATATTATATCTATTAAATTCATTTGATTTCTGTGTTTCTTAAAGCTTCTTTTTTCTCTTTTTGTTGTTTTTTTAGATATCTTGTTATTTTTAGTTCTTGTTTATAAAATTCTTTAATTTTATTTATATCTTTTTGTTTATTAACTATTTGTTTTTTAATTTTTTTTATATCTGTACTATAACTTGCAAATATTTTTGTTTCTTTTCTAATTCCTTCAAATATTGCATGATATATTAAAATTAATAATACGATTCTTTGTTTTTTACCTACAAAGTTTCCGATTAATTTATATGTTAAATTTGGTAAATTTAAATTTGTACTTCCACATCCCATAGTACATATTCCTAATTTTTTACACTCATTTATTAAGTATTTTCCTTGATACGCATCTAAAATTACCATTATTGCTGGTTTTTTTCTCATTCGTATTAATCCTAATAATTGTACAATAAATTTCTTTCTTACTACCATATTTGTTAATCCTTTACTTACCTCTAAGTATTGTCGTATATTTTCTTTTTTTCTTGTAATTGCTCCTGCATAATATATTGTTTTTATATATGGTTGTTTACTTTTTAATATTAATTTTAATATTAATTTTCCATTTAATTTACTATTTCCTGCTATTACAAATTTACCTCTATTTCTGATAATTTCACTAATTAAATTTAATCCTCGTTTTAATACACTTAAAAAACTTCTAATATCTATTATATGTATTTTATTTACTACTTTATATACATATCCCATTAATGCAGGATTCCATCTCCTTTTATTCTGTCCTATATATATTTCATTTTTTATTATTTCTTTATATCCAAATCTTATTATTTTATAACTTCTTTTTGCTTTTATTTTTTTTATCATATTAGTTTTTATATTTTATTGTATCCTCACTATCGGAATTGAACCGATACTCTATCAAGAAATAGATTTTAAGTCTATCGCGTCTACCTATTTCGCCAAGTGTTGGAATTTTATTATTAATCTTTTTATCTAATTCTTTGTATTTTTTTTAATAAACTTACAAATTGTAAATTAGTTTCATGTTTTAATGTAAATGGATATTTAATTTCTGATAATCTTGGTTCATAGATTAAAGTTGTTAATAGTAATCCATAGTTTGTTTCTAAGTACCCTGGTCCTGTTGCTCTTATGGTTCTTCGAGGTCTTTCTGGTACTTTTGTTTTTTTTGGTCTTTCTGCTCTAATTACTTGGGCTCTTATTTTTTTTATAATATTTTCTTTACTTTTTCCTTCTTTAAATCCAATCATATCTCCTACTTTTATTGTATATCCTGGTATTTTTGCTATTTTACCATTTACTATAATTTGTTTATGATTTATAAATTGTCTAGCTTCATATATACTTTGTACTAATCCACTTCTTAATAATATCATATCTAATCTAGTTTCTAAACATTTTATATAATTTTCTTCATTTCCTCTAACTTTTTTATAAATTTCTTTTAACTGTTTTATTTTTAAATTATTATAAAATTTTCTATATAATCTATAAATCATTAATCTTTTATAATATAATTCTCCTTGTTTTTTTAAATTAACTTTTCTTTTTTTTATTTTTTTTCTATAAATTCGTCCTCCTAATCGAAATAATAAATGTAATATTCTTTTTAATTTCTTTTTTTTATAAGTTGTTTTTCTTGTTTTTATTTTTTTATTTTTTAATGGATATAATTCTTGCTTTAATAAAAATACCTTATTAGATATTATATTTAATCGTGTATTTGTATATCCCTTACTTTGTTTTAAGTCTCCCATATCCATATTATATCTTTTTATAAATTTTGTTCTATTTCGTTTTATTCTCATCTTTTTTTCTTTTCAACGTCGTTGTCTAGAAGTGGGCTCGAACCACCGACTTAAAGATTTTCAGTCTTTCACTCTACCAACTGAGTTATCTAAACAGTCTGCTTTTGACTTTCTTTTTTCCTCCTTTTTATTTCTTATTCTGGGTTTTTACTCTATTATACTTTTAACTTAGTTGTCATATAATACATAATTCCGATTATAATAAATAATTCTACATATAAAAATCCTGTTACATATGATAATAAACCTACTACTATAATAACAATTATTGCTTGTACAATATAACTAATATAAGTAGATATTGTATTTTCATTATTCATTTTTAACTCATTAAATTCTTTTACTAAATAATTTGCTACCCCTGTAACTCCTATTTGTTCCCATAATCCTTTATCTAATTGTTTATTCATTACATCATAAGATAAATGAAAAAATGGTACTACAATAATAACTCTAGACATAAAATCAAAATACCATTTCTTTACAAAAAAGAAATAACTTTCTTTTTCTCCTTCTGTTACTATTATATTTTTTATTCTATCTTCTTTTAAATTAAAATAAAAAATAATAGGTGTAATAACTCCATAAATAAATGCAAAAAATGGTAATAATTTTAATTCTCTTTGTAAAACTTCAGATTCTAAGATCAAGTTATTATATGGATATGCAAAAAATGAATTATTCCATACTGGTGTACCTAATCCTACAAATAAATCTTTTGTTAAATATCCTATAAACATACTACAAACTGCTAATACTACTAATGGTATTACCATTTTTGTACTTGCTTCATGTACTCCTGCTATTGTTTTATAACTCATTCTTGGTTTATTAAAAAAGGTTAAGATTAATAATCTAAATGAGTAAAATGTTGTTCCAAATGCTGCTACATATCCTATTATTGCTGCAAAGGTTCCTTCCCAATAATATGTTGCATAACTGGTTTCTAAAATAATATCTTTTGAATAATATCCTGATAAGAATGGAAATCCTGTTAAAGCTAAAGTTCCTATTAACATACATTGATATGTTAATGGCATTAAATTTACTAATCCTCCCATTTTTCTCATATCTTGTTCATCACTTAATCCATGTATTACGGACCCCGCACTTAAAAATAATAATGCTTTAAAAAGGCATGTGTTGTTAAATGATAAATACTTGCATTATAGTTTAATAATCCACATGCAAAAATCATGTACCCTAATTGACTACAAGTTGAATATGCAATTACTCTTTTTATATCATTTTGAACAATACCTATAGTGGTTGCAAATAATGTTGTTAATGCTCCTATAATTGTTAAAATATTTAAGATTGTTATTGAATAACTTAATAATGGTGAGGTTCTTAATACTAAAAACACTCCGGCAGTTACCATTGTTGCTGCATGTAATAAGGCAGATACTGGTGTAGGTCCTTCCATTGCATCAGGTAACCACATATGTAATCCTAATTGTGCTGATTTTCCTACTACTCCTATGACTATAAAACTACCTATTAAAGTTATTGCGTTAACTTCATTTCCTAAAATATTTATAGTATATTCTGTTACATATGGTGCAACTGCAAATACTACTGAAAAATCTATACTTTTAAATACTAAAAAGATTATTAAAATACCAAAAAATAATCCAAAATCTCCAAATCTATTTAAAATTACTGCTTTTAATGCTGATTTATTTGCTTGTAATCTTGTATACCAAAAATTAATTAATAAATAGGACATTATACCTACTCCTTCCCATCCAAAAAATAATTGTACAAAATTATCTGCTGTTACTAATACCATCATAAAAAATGTAAATAATGATAAATAAGAAAAAAATCTTGTTTTATGTGGATCTGCTTTCATATAATCCATTGAATATAAATGTACCATACTGGAAATAAATGTAATTACAATTATCATTACACTGGTTAAACTATCATATAATAATCCATACTGTACATTTAAACTCCCTACTTGCATCCAAGTCCCTAATTTAAAATGTACTACACTATTACATAATATTATTTCATATCCTATATAAATACTTGTTAATGCTGTTAACATCATACAAATTACTGCTATTCTAATACTAACTTTGCTTCCTAATTTATGTCCTAATAACCCTGTTATTATACTTCCTACTAATGGTAATAATAAATTTACTAAATACATTTTTTATTTTTCCAACTTCCTGCTTCTTTTATTTTCATTTCTTTTCTATCTTTCCCTGTTATCATTAAATTTTTACTTAATCGTATATTGATATCTGTCATATAATAATTTTCTATTATATTATTTATTGTTACTTTTTTATTTACTTTATTTTTTTTTCCTATTACTCCCTTAATATTATAATTTACATCAATATTTTTCATTTCTTTCTCTTTTCTTTTTATTTCTTTATTATTTAAATACATTAATTGAATATATCCAATCATACTATTTTCTTTAATTTTTTTTCCTTTAGTTATTTTTAATTTTTCAATTTCACTTCTTTTTCCAAAAATGTTAATATAATTTTCACTTTCTTCTTCAAAATCTTCAAAATAATGTTTTATTGGTAAATATAAATTTATTCTATTATCAATTCTATCATTTATAATACCTTGATAAATTATATAATTTATATTTTTTCCTACATTATATTCATTACTATCAATACTATATAAAATATTTCCTCCAATGCTAAAATTTTCTTTAAAAACCCCTTCTTCTAATGCCATTACAAAATTAGCTCCTTGACTGACAAACACAATATTTTCTTTTTTTATACTACATACATTTACTAAATTATTTCGTAATTCTTCCATAGTTATTAACATTCTAGATAATAAACTAGGTCCTACAATTATTACAGGATTTTTGCTTTTTTTTAATTGTTGACAATATTGTAATCTTCCTTCTAATAATTTTATAACACTGTTTACTGTAGATCCTAAATATTCACTTTCTTTTCTCCAATCAAATTTATTACCAATAATTCCTATTTTTTTTTCTGTTTCAATATCATCATCTCCAAAATTTAAATTTCTAATTTTAATATTTAATAGTGGACTTTCGATTCTTAAATTAATTCCGCATAATAATATTAAATCATTTTTTTCTAAATTATATAATTCATTTTTATTTATATAATTTTCTCTAATATCATAATTAAATTTTTTATATAATAACCCATTCTCTGTTATATAGTTTTTACTTCCAATTTTATTCATTAACTCCTTGTAAATTCTTAAATTTGTACTATTTATTTTTGATCCTATAATTAAATCTACTTTATTTTTTGTATTTAAAATTATTTTAAATACAATTTTTAATGCTGTTTTCCAACTAATCTCGATATATTTATTTTTATTTATTTTATAACTTGGTTTTTCTTTTCTTAGTTTTTCAATTACTTTATAACTTTCATAATGAAATCTTACCTTATCTGTAATCCACTCTTCATTTAATTTATCATTAATTCTTGGTAAAATTCTAAAAATTTCTCCACCTTTTACTTGATAACTTATAGGTGTTAATACAGAATCAAATATATCAATTCCTTTTACATTTTTTAATTCCCAAGGTCTTCCTTTATACGCATAAATTGCAGATGTTAATGCTCCTACAGGGCATAAATCAATAATATTTCCAGATAATTCACTTTCAATAGTTACATCTTTTTTGTATGTCCCAATTTCCATATTATAACCTCTACCTAAAACTCCTAATTCATTCACTCCTGCGATTTCTGTTAAGAATCTTACGCATCTTGTACAATGAATACATCTTGTCATAATTCCTTTTATTAATCGCCCAAAATTTTTTACCTCTACTGCTCTTTTTTTTATATAAAATCGTCCTGTATCTAAACCATAAGCGATTGTTTGTTCTTGTAAATCACATTCTCCTCCTTGATCACATATTGGACAATCTAAAGGATGGTTAATTAATAAAAATTCCATTACCCCTTCTCTTGCTTTTAATATTTCGTCTATTTCTGTTTCAATACTTTCATCGTCGAATGTTTCATCTAACGGAATTCCACAGGCTGCTAATAATTTTTCTTCATTTGTAACATATACTAAGCACATTCTACAATTTCCTGCTATTGTTAATTTTTCATGATAACAGAATCTTGGAATTTCAATTCCGTTTCCAGAACAAGCTTGTATAATTGTTAATTCTCCTTCTTTTTCTTCATCTATCTCACACTCTATTTCATTTAATTTAAATCTTATAATCATTGTATTTTTTACTCTAAACTTCTCCGCCTTGTTTCGGCACATCCTTTTCTTTTAGTTCTGGGAAAGTAATGGGAATCGAACCCATATCATTAAAGTCACAATTTAATACTCTAACCTGTTAAGCTATACTCTCCCTCAATTATCCCCTAAAGAGGACTCGAACCTCTGACTTTCTGCTTATCAAGCAAACACTCTAACCAACTGAGTTATTAGGGGATAATTTTGTTATATTAGTACTCTTACTCTTTTTAAATTCTTCGGGCTTTTTTTCTTCGCATTTGTCCATGCGCTTTATTTTTCACAAACTTACAAATTCTAAATAAACCTTGTGGTTTAAATACATACCAATATTTTTTATAAATTGTTCGTACAAATCGTTTTTTATATTTTTTTTCAATTTCAATATCCAACATTTTATATCTTAACTTATGTCGTAAATCTAAAAATGCTTGAGTTAATACTCTTACTCGAAAATGATCTGTTGAAATATATCTTCCAATTGGTCCTTTTGTTTTTACTGTTGTTTCTTTACTATTTCGTTTCTTTTTATTCATTGGGTCAATATCATTTGTATTAAAAATTCTATAATACTCTCTTCTTGCAGATGTTACAGCCTCTACTTTATTAGTTGTTCTATCTCTAAATACTAAAAACATATTTCTACGTCGTATTTTTATTTTTAAAACTCCTACTTTTATTTTTGTTTTATCTTTTTTTTTTTTTCTTCTTTTTAATTTTCTTATTGGTAATTTTTTTCCTAATCTTTTTAATCTTCTTAGTTTATTTTTTAATTTTCTTCTTTTTCGTAATAATCTTAATCTTCTTTTAATTTTATATTTTTTTTTTGTTTTATAGTATGGAATTCCTATTAATTTTAATCCTTTATAGATTGATCTTATTGTAGGTACTTTTAATCTTTTTTTTGGTAATTTAAAATTATAAATTTTATTTTCAGATGCTATGTTTATAATATTATTTACAATATTATATTTTTTTTGAAATCCTGTCATTTGATTCAACATTTTTGTAGTATTTCTATAATCTCTTTTTTTTGCTATAAATTTTTCAAAAAATGGTTGAAAAACTGCTGGTGGAACCCAATTTTTTGGAAACTCTTTAGAAATTTTAACAAATTCATAAAATTTTCGTAATAACTGTGTTTCTGTTTCTAAAACTTTAGAAAAGTCTTTTTTATTTAAAAAATCTACTATTAATCTCTCTTGTAAATCATTCTCTGTTAAATCTAAAGAAGCTTGCGCTTTATTTGCTATATTTTGTATTCCACTAAGATATTTATATTTATACATTAATAAATTTTTTCCAAAATTACTTGTAATATATTCTTGACCTACACTTACCCCTCTAATTATATTTAAAAGCACTTTGATCACATTCTCTTTACTTCGTTCTCTTTTTTTATCAATTTCATTTACTACTAAAGTTATTACTTTTTTTCTTATTTGTCCAGCTACCCTTATATTTTGTTTTTTTTCTACTTTTTTTAATAATTTATTATTTTTTGTTTTTAATCTTTTTACTTTGTTTTTCCCCCCTTTTTTTCGTAATTTTTTTATTTTATCCCTTTTTCCATTTTTACTTAACCGATGTTTATTTTTATGTCTTGGTTTAAATAAAATTAAATATTTATATAATTCTAAATATCTTTTTTGTAAACTCTTTATAGAATTACTACTACGATCTTCAAATCTTTTTACTAATCTTTTTTGTAATCCTGCGGAAAGTTTAGTATTTAAAGAAGCTTCTTGACCTTGTAGTAAACTTTTATTATTTTTAAATTCCTGTAATAACCGTTCTTTTTCTTGTACATTTGTCTTTTGTTTATATTTTATAAGTAACCCTTTTTTCTTTCGTTTTAAAAACTGTTGTTTAGTTTTCCATTGGAATTTTAAACTTTTCTTTCTGATTTTTCTACAACTTTTTTTAGATTGAATATATACAATTTTTTCTTTTTTTTTATATACTTTTGTTTTCTTTACTAAATTGCTACTATAATTACTTAGTGTATTTAATCTTTTTTTTATTAATAATAATTTCTTAAAAATTCGTTTACTACTTTTTTGGTAAGGTCGTTTGATTGTTGTTATTAATTCTTTTTTATTGTATATTAACGCATTTGTTGCTTTTTGATAAAAATTTTGTACATTTTTTAATTGCACTTTATTGATATCCTCTTTTAATTCTAAAAATAAACTAATATCCTGTTTTACAGAAGTGTTAGAATTTAAAGCCTCAATTGCCAATACTTCTTTAGCTGTACGCTCTTGTGCTAAATGTAAATTTACTTTATAATTGATAGCTTGTGCTCGTGTTCTAAATGCAACTAAATTTATAGATTTCTCTTTAATTTTTTGTAAATTTTTTGTTGCGTTTACGCCTTTTTCATTTTTACTAATTACTACAGGTCTTTTTCTTTTTAAAAACTGAGCTTTTTTATTAATAATATTCGTTATTCTTACAGGAATACCTTTAGCTTTTACATTACGTTTAAAAAGTTTTACTAATTTTTTTATTCCTTTTTTATTTTCTTGTATAATTAAAGATTTATTTTGAAGATCATTTTGTTTAGTTATAGCCTCCTGTACATTTGTACGTATTCTTTGATTTTGTCTGATATATCTATTTTTTATTATAGATGCCTTTTTATTATTATTTTTTCCTTTTTTTGTTATTATTATTTTTTTTATCATTTAATATTTTGTTTTCATTATTTGTTCTAACCAATCATGCATCACTTTATCATATAAAAAACTATCATAATAAGCTATAATACTTAAATATGTTATATGTGTAATTATAAATAATACTTTTGCTACATAGATTTTACTTGTTTCTTGTCTTGCTTTTTCTTTATTAAATAATAAATTAAATTTCAAATATGGATTTAAAATCTTATTATTTAAACTTCCTACTAAATTTATTTTTCTACGACTAAATTTATATACCCATAATTGTGCTAAAATTTTTAAAGGATATTTATATTCTACATACTTTGTAAAAATTAAATCCATTCTATCCTCTTTTTCTTTTAAAGTCTCAAATCGAATTCGTTCTGCTATTTTTTTTTTTTCCATTTAACTTTTTTTTTCTTTTGTTGATTTTGATTATGTTTATCTTGTAATTTTTTTATTTTATTAAATAATCTTCTTTCTTTTCGATTTGATGGTTTTTTTTTTAACACATCAACATTTTTTCTTTTTACTTCTTCATCTTTTACTTTTTGTCTAGCTGCTGTTTTTGCATTACTTTTAGTTCTTCCTTTTACTGGATATCCTTTTCTAAATCTAATAAAACTATATGCGTTATCGACTCTTCTAGTTTTTTCAAAAGCTTCTGCTTTTAATTCATAACTATATTCAAATAATCCTTTAAAGTTTTGAATAATTTCTACAATTTCTTTTTCTTGACTTTTTTGTAAGGCTGTTCCTTTTATTGATTCTAAGTTACCACTTAACATTATAATACGTTTTGCTATATTATAATTTATTCCTTTTATTTTCTTTTTTAATTCACAAACTACTTGCTTTTTACTATTTAATTCAATTTTTCCTATTATAATTCCCATTATTATCTTACTTTTCCTTTTTTTAATTTTAATTTTTCATTTATACCTATAATTCCAGTTCCTTTATAAATATTTACTTTTTTAAATGTTTTTAGTAAACTAACAAATGTAGTTACTTTTTCTTTATTTATACTATATAAAATTATATGAGATCCTTCAATTTTTACTATAACTTCATTCGGTATTTTACAACTTCTATAATGACTAAACCCTAAATCAACGACTAAAGTATTTCCTACTTTATGAATAACATACCCTAATCCTACTAATTTTACTTCAATACAAAACCCTGCTAATACCCCTTGTATTTGTTGTTTCATTACACCTATAATACTTCTGCTGTCTCCATGATTTTTTATATAATATGTATTTTCATTTCGTATCGCGTTCTCTTTTAAACGTAATTGTTTTTGAATTTCTCCCATTTTCCCTTTGCTTTCTATTACAACATTTTTATCTTCGATTTTATATTCGATTTCAAATTTATTTAACACTTTATTTTGACTAAACTTCATTTATTTTTTTCTTAATTCTTTTAAATTATTATTTACCTTATTAATTTCTACAATATATTTAACCTCACCTCCTATTGCATTCTTTAATTTCTTATTATTACGTTTAACTTGAGGTAATGTATGTAATCCCGCTTTTGTTGAAACAAAATACATATTTAAAGTATTATTTATTTTTTTGATTAATCTTCCTTTTAGATACATTTTTTCTTTTGTTGTAGAAATACTTTTTATACTAGAAATTATACTTGTCATATCTTGTTTATATTTTAAATAAATACATATTTTAAATGTTTTTAAATTAACAATTTGAAATCCTCTAATTAATCCATCCTTTTCAAATGTTTTTAATAAATCAATTACAGCTTTTGAACCTATAATTGTTATACTAGTTGCTTTTGTTAATAATCCTGTTTTTATTGCTGCAAATACATTTTGAAATTTTTTCATTAATAACTTCTTTTTTTTATTCCACTTATTAAACCCATTTTCATATACTCTCTAAATCTCAATCTTGAAATTCTATAATCGCTTATTATTCCCCTTGACCTTCCGGTTTCTACACATCTATTTTTTATTCTACTAATTGAACTATCTTTTGAAAATGAAATTATTTTTGTATTAAAAAAGTTTCTTGTTTCTTGATCTAATAATTCGTTTCTTCTTAACATTTTATAAATATTCTTTTGTTTTTCGTCTCGTTTATATATTTCTCGTCTTTCATTATCTTTTTTATTTTTTCTTACTACTTTCATTAATTTATTCTAAATTCATTCTTTTTTCCTATAAAAAATTTATAATTTGTTAAGGCATTTTGTTTCTCTCCTATTGCTTTATATTTTATATCTATTTTTATTTTTGCTTCTAAATTCATATAATTTCTTACTAAATAATTTCTAAATAACTTTAAATTTTTATATCTAAAATTTATTAAATATTTTTGAATATCTATATTATTTTTTTCACGTATTGTAAAATTACTTCTTTGTCCTAATGCAATATAAATAAAATTATTTAAAAAATAATTTGCTTTTTTTTTTCTTAATCGAACGCTAATTCTTCCATCTTCTAATTTTATTATATTATTTTTTTCAACACTTTCATTTAATTTTAATAATGCTTTTTCTCCACTTAATTGTTCAATTAAACTAATTAATTCATATACTTGATATATTTCTTTCTTTTTTTTTCTATAATTTATTTGTAAAGTAACATAATCAATTTTTACTTGTTTATATTTACTTGTTTTTTCACTTACTTTATTTAGTAAAATCTTATTTATTATTCGTTGTTTTAGTGTTCGTAAATTATCCATTTATATTACAAATTTTGATATTGATACATTTTTTAATAAAGAATTTCTATCCACTTCTTTAAATACAATTCCTGTTAATCGAGTTCCTAATGGCTCTTTATTCTTATTTAATAAGATTACTCCGTTTACTGCTGCTTTTACTATTATTCCTGTTTTTCTTCTTACATTTTGTTTACTTTTCACTATAATTGCATAACATACATCACTTTTTTTGACTTTAAATTTTGTTCCTGTTCCTTTTTCCATTTTCTTTATTACTACTACAATTTTATCGCCGACTCGTAATAAACTATATGGTTTTTTTCCTAATGTTTGTATACATTGTACTAATTTTGCTCCTGTATTATCCATTATACTAAAAAAACTTCCTTTAATTATCATTTCTATTTTTCATATAATCCTCTTTTTGTTTGTGTCATTTTTATTTTAATAGGCCATTTATTTGAACTATATCTTATTACTTTATTCATTTCTCCCGCTGTCATTCTTGATTTTATAAATTCAATTACTACACTTCCTTTTTTTACTGGTACATACCAGTCTGCTACATCCCCTTTTCCTGCCCCCATTCGAGCTGTTCCTTTATTTGTTAATCCAAATACCGGATAAAAATTAAAATAAATATCCATATTATCTTTTAATTTTTTTACTAAATCTGCTTTTATTCGTTCCATTTGATTCATTCTTAAATATCCTGTTTCTACAGCTTTTATTCCATAGTTTCCAAAGATTAATCCTGTTTTTCTTGTTTCTCTTACTCTTAATTTTCTTTTATGATTTTTTGTAAATTTTTGTCTATTTGGTATTTTCATTTTTTTTTATTTAATTTTTAAAATTATATGTATAAACATATTTATATGGCATATAAGTTAATAAATTACGTACAATCCATATTTTTAATCCACATTTTCCATGTTTTCTAATAATATTATCTTGTGCGTAATCAATATATACATTCATATTACTATTTCCAATAATTCCTTTTTTCATAATGCTTTGTTGTGCCATAGAATTCCCTGTTAATCGTCCTGAAAACTTCATTTTAAATCCTACGATATGTTTAGAATTCATTAATCGTTTCATTGCTTTAGGTATTAACCAAAAACCTGTCTTTTTACATTGTTCTAATCTCTCCATTAATCTTCTCATTACATACTCTGCTGTTATACTAGATCCAATAATTCCAAAGAAATTAATACTATAATTTGCACTTTGTACAATTTGTTTTATATTATATAAAAAGATTTGCGCCATTAATAAGTATATTTTATTTTTTTTTCTTAATCTTATTTTTTTTATCTGTCTTTTATTAATTAATAATGGATATAAAAATATTTTTATTATTTCTTTTATTTTTCTTCGTCTTACCAATTCTCGTTGATCTCCTCGTGTACTTTTTAATAAACTTCTTAATAATTTAATTAATACTTTAATAATAATTGTTTTCTTAATCACTCCAATATATTTTTTTGATCTTCTTCTTACTGGTTTTGTATAATTTTTTAAATATGCACCTACTAATTTAATCTTTCTTGTAATTTTTTTTTTTTTTGTAATTTTTTTTATATTTCGTTTTCCTTTTCGTACATTTGTTCTTTTTAATTGAGTTTTTTTAACATATACTCTCATTAATAAATATAATAAAAATTTACTTAATTTAATTTTACTTTTTACTGGCATTTTAAATTCTTTTTGTTTAAAATTTAATTTATCTAAGACTACTCTATCATATCTTAATCTTTTAAAGTAATAGTAATAACTTGCTTTAATTAAATTTTTATCAATTTGCTGCCCCTTTTTTTTTGCTTTTTTATGTTCTTTTAATATTTTTTTTGAAATATTTTTTATTCGTTTTACACTACATTTTTGTTTCTTATAATAATATTTTGCAGATCCACTTCCTTTTCGTCTTAACCATTCTAATCGTAATCTATCTCTTTTTTTTAATCCCCAAACACTTCCTTGATTAATTATTAATCCATTTTTTTTTTTACCTAATCTTCTTATAACTAATCTTATTTTACTTTTTTTTATACTTTTATTAGTCTTTTTGCTTTTTTTTATATATTTTTTAAACATTTTTGATCCCATACTCACATTAAACCAATTTCTAATATTCTCCGCTTTTTGTTTTATTTTTATTTTATTTTTTTGTTGTAGCTTTAAACCTAAAGCATTAAAAATAATCCCAGATTTTTTAATTTTTTTTAAAATTAATTTTTCTTCTACTTTCTGTTTTAAAGTTTTTGAATCAACAAGTACATAAAATACTTTTATGTACTCTTGAATAAAATTATTCACTGTATTATTTAAATAACGTGCTCCTTTTTGTTTAATATATTGATTTACATTTAAAGTTTTTAATTTTGCTATAATCACCTCTTTATTTTGATTATTAAAATATTTTGTTAATAGTTGTTTTACTATTTTTGATTTCTTTTCCTTTGTAAATATTTTTTTTCGTAATACATGTGTTTGTTTATTAGCTTTAATAGTATTAAATAATAAACCTCTATCCCTATAATGAAGACTATACGCTTGTAAACCCTTTTGATTAATTATTCTTGGTCGAATATAATATGATAATTTACTAATTTTTCGTCTTTTTTGTAAATTTTTTCTACCTCGTTTTCCTTTCTTTTTTCTTTTTACTTTATTTCGTTTAAACTCAGATTTCTTTAACCAATTTAATTTATATTTTTTTTTCTTTTGCAGACTTTGAAACCCTTTTAGTTTTATAACTTTTTTAATAATTTTTCTTTTTTGTGATTTCACTTTTGCTCTACCTTTTAAAAGTCTTTGTTTTCTTTTTTTTAAATAAAATTTTTTATATTTTTGTTTTAAAATACTTACAGGTTCCTTTAATTGCTTATATATTTTAGAAAGCCATACTTTACAATTACTTGTTCTTTGAAGTCTTTTTGTAGTATGTGGACCAACTCTCATTATCATTTTTTTTGTTTTAATTCTTTTATAAATCGCTGATATACCTTGAGTAGTAACCTTAATATTTTTTTGAAATACTAAAAAGGAATTAACTGTTATTTTCTTTTTACCTTTTAATTTTATTCGTTTATTTCTAATTTTTTTTTTAACATTATTTCGAGTACTCAGTTTCAAGCTGCTTTGTTTTTGTTCACCTGTTTCTTCTTTTACACTAATAATCTTATTTGTTTTAATTATTCGGTTTTTTCTTAAATACTTTTGAAAAATATTTCTTTTTTTTTGATCTTTCGCGCTGCTATAGCTCTTTTTAGATACTAAAGATATAACAGAATCTAAAGATACCTCATTAGTTAAGTTATTCAGATTCATGAATAATGTTTTGTTTATTATATTTGTTTGTAGATGTTGGCTTAATTTTATGCTAGCTTCATTTTTAATATAATTAAATACGTTTTCAGAATTTTTTATAAATTGCCCTTCTCTTTTTTTTGCTATTAATACTGTAATTATTTTTAATTTATTTTTTTGTCTTTGAATTTTGATATTAAATTTATTTTTTTGTAGTTCTAATACCTTTTCTTTATATAATAAATTTAAATTATTTTTTTTTGTTTTTACGTATAAAACTTTTAATAATATTTTATTGGATATTTGTTTCCATAATTTAATTACTTTTAATATTTGATTTTTAGATGCTTTACTATTATTAACCATTTTTTTTATAAAATAATTAATTCTATGAGGAATTCGATACATAACTTTTACTATTGATCTTAAGATCGCTATTCGTTGTTTTCGATGTAAGTTATTTCTATTTCCTAACTGTATACTACCTATTACTTGTAAAATTTTACGTAATTTAAATAAGAAAGAAGCTCCATTATTTAACTTTTGAACAAGCCTTTTAACAGGATAATTCTGTCGTTTAAACTTTCTAACAAATTGTACACGAGTAATAGAACTTCCATTTTTTTTCTTTAATACTTTAATAAATTTATTTTTAATTTTTTGTTCTTTTTTACTTAATATTGCAATTACTTTAAATTTATTTTTAATTTTTTTTTCTTTTTGTTGATTAAATAAAAAGATTCTTTTATTTAATCTTTTTAATCTTTGAAATCTACCTTTCCTTTTTTTTACATAAAAAAAACCACTTCTTCTAAATTTTTTTTTCTTTTTCCATCTCCATCTATAAAATCGTTTTATTCTTTTTTTATATAAATTTTTTTTAATTTTAATTAATTTGTTTTTTACATAACTCATTACTTCTATGAAATTTTTTATATTTAATTTTGGAGTTAAAACTCCTTTTACTGATCTAGGTTTTTTATTGATTATACTTTGAAAAATAGGATGAAATTTTTTGTATTTAAATTTATCAAATTTACTTAAAAATTTATATTGAAAAAATTTTCTTTTTCTTCTACTACTTTCAATATAAATTTTTAATTTTTTATATTTATTTCTTTTTTTTATTTTAAATTTAAATCTATTCAAGTTATTTAAACTTACATCACAAAGTATATTTGAATATTTGGATTTTAATGCCCCTGTTTGTTTACTTTTAATTTTTGTTTTTAGTATGTTTTGTATTACTTTTATCATTTACTTTCTTTTAATATTCTTATTCTTCTTATTCTTTTCGCAAAATTTTTTGCACTTCTATATTTTAATTTTACAACTTTTCTTTTTTTCTTTGCTAATCTTTTATAAGTAAAGGCTAATTTCATTCGTAAATAATGTTTTTTCCAAATTTCTGTTTTTTTTAAATATTTAATTACTGCTCTTTTTTTTAATTTTCTTGCTAATAATTTCATTTTAACTGAATCTAGTTTTCTTTCAAATCGTTTATTTCCTATTTCCATTAGGTTAGTTGGGTTTACTAACTTACTTTGTAAACTATTAGAATTACTAATACTTTTTCTTATATTTTCAATATATAACTTTTTTTTATTATATGATAATTGATGTGACAAGCCAAATAATGTTTGATTTATGATATTTTTATTATATAAATATCTATTTGATGCTTTTGCATAATTTGTAAAAAAAAAGGAATCTATATAAAAAGAAGCTTGTGGTTTAAAATAGTTATTTGTATATTGTTGAAACCAATGTTTATATTTTAATTTTTTTACTGTTTTTGAAAAATAAAGATTTTTATAGCTATTATTTAAAACATCTTTATTAGTTTCTTCAATTCTATTATTTATTTTATTTTTTTCAAAAGTATTATCTTTATATACATAAATTTTTTCTCTTTTTTCTCCTTTTTTTCTTCGCTCTCTTGCTACGGTATAATTTATTTTATCTTGTCTTTTTGGTTTTATAAAATTTCGTAAATCTTGAGACATTTTAAAACTTAAATCTTCAATTTTAGGTTTATTTTGATGATTAGAAATTCCATTAAAATATACTTTTGTTTTTAAGAATTTAATAGTTTTATTTTGTAATTTACGTTTTAAGTCTCGCTTTATTCTTTGAATTTTTTTAACAAATCTTTTCTTTTTTCTAATACGTTTTTTTTTTAATTGCA
Organism: Dictyostelium brefeldianum; assembly: GCA_013375695.1. Taxonomy (NCBI): domain Eukaryota; phylum Evosea; class Eumycetozoa; order Dictyosteliales; family Dictyosteliaceae; genus Dictyostelium; species Dictyostelium brefeldianum. Next base: position 11,613 of record JABXES010009741.1, on the reverse strand, counting down.
TTAAACTTCTTTTATATCTAGTTCTATATTTTTTTTGTAACTCTCTATCAAAGAAAAATAAATTTAATTGAAAATTTTTATTAAATCTTGTTATGGTTAAATGACTATATTTAATAATCCAATGATTTAATAAGGATGTTTTTCCAAATTTTCTTTTTCTTTTAGTTTTTCTTACTTGCTTTCTTTTTCGTACTTTTAAACTTGCTTTTTTTAATTTTCCAATTACTTTCTTGTATACTCGTTTATAAAAAAAATTTCTAGTAAAATTATAAATTAAAAAATCTTCATTTGCGATTCTACTTCGTTCATTAGTAACTCGTTTAAATCCTGAAGACACCCATGGTACCATTTTCCCTAGTCTATATATAGTTGGATTAACAATATGTCCCATTTATTTATTTTTTGTTTTTTTTACTGCTGCTTTACTTTTTTCTACTTTTTTTGTTAAGGAATATTCTCCTAATTTTCTTCCTAAGCTTTTTTCTGTTATTTTTACACCTACATATTTCTTTCCATTATATACATATATTGTTTTTGTTAAATAATATGGAATTATTACTGAACTTCTTTCTTTAGTTACTATGGTTGGGTTCTTGATTACATCATACGCTTGTAATTCTTTTGCTATATATATTCCCTTCCAGCTAGATCTAACCATTTTTTTTCTTCTTATCTATTATTCGTTGTTTTCTATGTCCTATTATAATATATCTTCCTGACATTTTTTTTTTTCTTCTACTACTAACATTATAAGCTAACTTTCCAGAAAAAGATCTCCAATGCATTCCTCCTTTGGTTCTTCCTCCATGTGGATGATCTACAGGATTCATTGCTAATCCTCTAACTACTGGTCTTAATCCTCTATGTCTACTTGAACTTGCTTTTGTTCTTTTTTTCATTTTATTTTCAATATTAGATACTGTTCCTATTGTTGCATAACATTCTTTAGAAATTAATCTACATTCTTTAGAACTTAGTTTTACTAAACTATACTTATTATTATATTGTTTTACAATAATTGAACTTGTTCCTGCTGCTCTACTAATTTTACTTCCACTATTTTCTATTAATTCTATATTATTTATTAATACTCCTTCTGGAATATTTTTAATTTTTGTTGTATGTCCTACTTGCATAATTCCTACTTTTATATTACTTGTTATAATTAATGCCCCTACTTCTAGTTTTGCTACGCTAATTACATAAAAATAAATCCCTTCTTTTAAAATACTACATAATGCTATATGTGCACTTCTATTTGGATCATATTCAATTCTCATTACAAATAACCATTTATCCATCCATTTTTGTTTATAATGTTCAATGTATCTATATTTTCTTTTTAATGCTCCTCCTCGTGCTCTAATGGCAATTAAACCTTTATTTCGTCCATCAATTCTTCGTTTACCACTATATAATCTACTTTTTATTCCTCTCCAATTTAATACCATTTTTTTCGTTGTGTTAATCTTTGTTTTTTTTCTACAAATGTAAATCTTCTTTTTTTCATTTTATGTAAACTTACAGCGTATCTTACTTCTTTATATAAAGCCCATTTTTCTTTTATTACCTCTCCTTGATTTTTTGAAGCTTTAATAAATTCATCTACAATTCCATTTATTAATTCCGCTCCTTTTTGTTTTTTTAAATTTTTAAATAACCATTGTATCGCAAACTTTTCTCCTAAACTAGGCTCTAAATATTTGGGATATATTAATTCTTTTGCTCCTCTTTTTTTTCTTATGATTCCCATTATTGGGGTCATTTTTATCACAGTTTCTCGAATAAATATATATGGGTTTCTAATTCCCATATTTGTTAATTTATTTAATACTGTAAAATATATTTTTTCTGCTTTTATATAGTTTCCTTTTTTCATAAAAGCATTTATTAATCTTCTTTCAAATGGTTTTTTTATTGTTACTACCATTTTATCCTATTTTTACTGCTTTTCCTTTTTTTAAATTTTCTTTTTTTACTGAAAATTTTGATCTTCTATTTTTTCTTGCATATCTTTCATTAATTTGAAAATCATAATGTTTTCTTATAATATGATATTTTACTCCTGGCAGATCTGGAACTCTACCTCCTCGTAATAATACTGTAGACAATTGTTGTAAATTATGTGGTCCAAATCCTGGTATATACGCTATTACATTTCTTCTTTTATTTTTTATTTTAATATTTACTTTTGCTACTTTTCTAATTGCAGAATTTGGCTTTTTTGGTTTAGTTTCATATACTCTTAAACAAAATCCTTTTTTTTGTGGATATCCTTTTAATAAGGTACTTCTTTTTTTCTTTGGTTTTCTTGCTTCTTTATTCTTTATTTGATTTATTGTTATCATTTATTATTTTTATTAATTTTATTTGTATTCCCATTAGTTTCATTTTTAACATTTTATAAAAATTTATTAAAGCTTCTTCTTTACTTTCTACTAATATATTTTTCTTTTTATACTCTTCTAAACTTAATTCTCGATATCCTTTATTATTTTCTATTAATATTGTTAAAATTAATACTTTTTCTTCTAACCCTTCTTGTGTTAAAAATGCTAAAAAGTTTTTTATTTCTTTTGCATAATTAGTTCCTTTTATCATTAACATCTCATTATTCATACGCTCTACAATTTCTTGATTACTTTTAAATATATTTTTCATTTTATTATACTGTAAATACTCTACTTCTATATTTTTTTCTTTTCCATATTTCTTAAGTTGATCTAATTTTGCTCCTTTAATACTATTTAATTGTGTTAAAATTATAAAAGTGTCTTTAGTTGGTTTTTCAAAAATTTTAGTTAATTTATTTTTTTTATTAGTATATTTAAATTCTTTTCGTGTTATTATTTTTAACATTCTCTTTTATTTTATATATAGTTTACAAGATCTACATGTACCTAATATTTCTAAGACTTTCATTTTTAAGTATGATGCTTCTATTGTTTCCCATTTTTTTTCTCCTCTATTAAAAGTACTTATTAAAATTGCTATTTTAAAACAATCTTTTAATAATCGTTCTTTCTCGATATATACTTTTCCTCCTTTTGCTTCTTCAAACTCCTTTTTATAATATTCTTTTAATATTATACTTATTTTTGGCATTTGAATTTCAAAATAAAAAGCTTTCATTACATTTATCCATAATATCACTCTTAAAGCAACTCCTGCTTCAAATAATTCTTTTGTTTCATTATTGAATTCATTACAAAATTCCATAATATTTATTCCATATTGTCCTAAAATTGGTCCTAATGGTGGTGTCATTGAAGCACTTCCTGCTCCTATTATTAGTTTTAATCTTACTAATATTGCTTTTGTTTTTACTGTTTCTTTTTTTGCTTCTTGCTTTTTACTTATATAATTCATTTTTATTTATGTTTTTTTAATATTCTATCCCACCTTAAAATATTTTTTTTAATTACGCTTAACTAGATAAATTCTAATGTCTACGTCCCACCCTAAATGTATTGCGTCTTACTTATTTAAATTTTTGGCAGAAATAGGATTCGAACCTATGCGTCCTGTGGACAAAAGATTTACAGTCTTCCGCTTTAACCACTCAGCCATTCTGCCTTTTTTGTTTGTTATTTGTTTTTTAATGTAAGTTAATTATATTTGCAATATAAATTAATGTTAATAATACAAATACATATGCTTGTAAAAATGCTATTCCTAATTCTAAGAACATAAATGCAATTACACAAATCCATGGTAAAATTCCAATAAAGTAAAATTTCATTAAATAAATTGCAGCTACTCCTATAATATGAATTAATAAATGTCCTGCTAACATATTTGCAAATAATCTTACTGCTAAACTAATTGGTCTTAATACATATGACATAATTTCAATAAATACTAATAATGGTAATAACCATGGTTCAATTCCTGATGGTACAAACATTTTTAAAAATTTCATTCCATGAATTCTAAATCCCCATATTGTTATTCCAATCATTAATGTTATTGCTAATGTAAATGTTATTAATAATTGTCCTGTAATTGTAAAACTTAAAGGTACTAATCCCATTACATTTAATGTTAATACAAATAAAAATAATGACATTATAAATGGAAAAAATAATATTCCTGGTTTTCCTACTTGTTCAATAATTAAATCTACAATAAATTCATAGATCATTTCTCCCACGCTTTGCCAGTTATTTCCTCCTATTAATGTTGCTTTGTATAAACTTACTTTATACATACCTATTACAATAACCATCATACTTGTTAAATAAATTGTTACTGTTGTTATTGATATATCAAAAAATTTTGTCATGATAATATAATAAATATCTATTTCAAATTGTTCAAATAATGAATTCATTTTTTTTTCTTCTTTTTAATTTTCTTATCTTTATCTATCTACTTCTCCAAATACTATATCTTGTGTTCCTATTAATGTTACTACGTCTGCTAATAAATGATCTTTTGACATCATATTTAATCCTTGTAAATGTAAAAATCCTGGTGCTTTTATTCTACATCGATATGGTTTAGCACTATCATTTGAATTTAAATAGATTCCAAATTCTCCTTTTGGTGCTTCTACTATTGTATAATTTTCATTTGCTGGTATTACAAATCCTTCAGAAAAGAATTTAAAATGATTAATACATGATTCCATATCTTTTTTAACAAATGCTCTATCAGGTGCTGTTATATTAACTCCTTCTAATTTTATTAATCCAGGTCTTAAATTATTTAATGCTTGTTCAATTATTGATAAACTTTGATACATTTCTTTCATTCTAATAATAAATCTTGTATATGAATTATTTTCTTCTCCAATAATTATTTTAAAGTCATATTTATCATAATCATCATATGGAAAATTTTTTCGTATATCATATACTACTCCAGCTCCTCTTAATAATGGTCCTGTAAATCCATAATTTAATGCTTCTTCTGCGCTTACAATTCCAATATCTACTAATCTTTGTTTCCAAATTCTATTATTTACTAACATATCCTCGATTTCTTCTAATCTTTTTCTATATTGTACTACGAATTTATAAATATCTTCACTAAGATTCATTGGTAAATCAAATGCTACTCCACCAGGTCTTATGTATGCTGCATGCATTCTTGCTCCGGATACTCGCTCATAAAACTCCATTAATTTTTCTCTTTCTTCAAATGCCCATAAAAATGGTGTTAATGCTCCTACATCCATTGCATGTGTAGTTGTTGCCATAATATGATTTAATACTCTTGTTATTTCACTAAATAATATTCGTATTACTTTGGCTCTTTGTGGTATTTCTAATTCAATTTCTAAACTATCTAAGTATAATCTTTCTACAGCTAAAGAATATGCGTGTTCTTGTACATTCATTGATACATAATCTAATCTATCAAAATAAGGTAAGGCTTGTGTGTATGTTTTTCCTTCAATTAATTTTTCTGTTCCTCTATGTAATAATCCAATATGTGGTTCTACTCGAACTACATTTTCACTTTCTAATTCTACAATTAATCGTAAAACTCCATGTGCTGCTGGATGTTGTGGTCCAAAATTTAATGTGAAATTTTTCATAACTTTTACTTCTTCAAATATTTTACTTATATTAATCATTTTATTATATTTTCTAAATACACTTTTCTTTCATAATCCCCCCATACTGCTCCAAAGTTATAATTTCTATATTCTTGCATTAATTCAATTGGTTTATATATTATTTTTTTATCATTTATATCATAATAAACTTCTAAATAACCTGTTATTGGGAAATCTTTTTTTAATGGATACCCTACAAAACCATAATCTGTTAATATTCTTCTTAAATCTGGATGTTTCTCAAAATAAATTCCAAACATATCCCAAATTTCTCTTTCTAACCATACTCCAGATTCAAATAAATTACTTGTAGTTTCTATTATTCCATTATTTTCTACAAATGTACTTATATGAACTCTTGTATTATTATATATACTATTTAATACATATATCATTTTAAATCTTCCTAACTTTATTTCTTCTATATTTAAACAATCTACACAAATTATATCTAATAACATTTTACATTGAAATTTAGAAGCTTCCTTCAAAAATTTTAATACTTGATTTACTTTATCTTTCTGTACTTGTATTTCTATATAATTTGTTTTATATATTACTTTTTTTATTAATCCGGGAATACTTTCTCTTAAGTTTTCTCCTAAATCTACTTTTATTTTTAATTCATTTTTATATTCTTTCATTTTTTTTCTTTGTTATCTTTTCTTTTTCTTGTTTATTTTTATAATTCCTCTTGTTTATAACATGCTCCCGATCGGACTCGAACCGATATTTCCTTCATTATGAGTGAAGTGTTCTGACCATTTAAACTACAGGTTTTTCTTATATTTTCAAGTAATTATAAATTACAAGTAATCCTGACAGTACAGAATTTCACTGCTGGTTAAAACATTATATTTAGTTTTTTATCAACTAGACTTATTTTAGTAAATCTTGTAGGCTTTCTTTTTTAGGCCTTAGGTGTCAGTAGTTTTTATTTATTTATTTTTAAATCTTATGAATATAAGATTAAGAAGGACATCATTAATGCTAATAATCCTACTGCTTCTGATAAAGCGAATCCTAACATTGCTAATTTAAATAATTCTCCTCTTAAATTTGGGTTCATACTTACTGCTAAAATAAATGCTGCAAATACAATTCCTACTCCTGCTCCTGCTCCTGTTAATCCGATTGCTGCTAATCCTGCTCCTACTTTTTTTCCTAATTCTACTACTGCTGATGCTAATTCTAATTGTTCAATTTTTACTATACTTTTCATGTTTTTACTATTTTCTTTTTGTTTTATTTTTTATTTCTTTAAATACAAACTTCCTCTTCTATTTTAACGTAGGCATTTCAATATTATTCTATTCTTAAAAACCTTTTTATTAAAGTATTTTTTAGAATTTTACTTAAAAGGTATCCGATTGGTAAGACTCGAACTTACAGTCTTTGAGTCCCAAACTCAATACATTAACCAATTATGCTACAATCGGATACCTTTTATAAATTTTTAACTTATGCGCTTTATTTTATTATTTTATAATTTTTAATGGTTTCTTTATAATCTCGTAAAACTTGGGAGTTAATATCTTGTCTTCTTCGTTCATTAAGTTTTCTTTTTTCAATTATTAAATCTTCTGTGATATAAATTACACCTACCATTCCAATTAATAAAATTATACATGCCATAATAAACCAAATACTTTGACTTCCATAAATTACATTACTTCCCATATTTCTAATATCTGTTGTCTCAATAAATAATTCATACATATTTAAATATTCTACTGTTGTTCTTAAATTCGCTCCATTTTTTATTGGTAAATATAAAGTAATTTCTCTAATTGCTTCTTCTTTGATTCTTATTTCATTATTTGTCATAATTATTCCAATTACTCCGATAACTCCGATTAACCCTACTATCATATAAATATTATATTTTTTCATTGTTTCTTGAATTTCAACAATATTAATATTAATCATCATTACAATAAATAAAAATAATACTGCGATTGCTCCTACATTTACTAAAATATATATACATGCTAAAAATTCCATTTCTACTGTTAATAAAATAGATGCATAACATCCATAAATCAATATTAAATTTAATATTGAATATATTGGATTTACACTTCTTAAAATTACTAATGTACATGTTATTACAATTCCTAATAATATTAAAATTAATCCTGTTGTTCCCATTTTATTTTATACTTAATACTATACTTATTCCTGCGATATAAATTAATAATGCAAATGGTAATAACACTTTCCATCCTAAATACATTAATTGATCATATCTAAATCTAGGTAAAGTAGCTCTTACCCAAATAAAACTAAATAACATTGATACTCCTTTTAGTGCTCCTAATACTTTACTTTTTACAATACCTCCTAAAAAAAAAATTGATAATAATACGCTCATTAAAATAATATTTGCATATTCTCCTAAGAAAAATAATGCAAATCCTGTTGATGAATATTCTACATTATACCCTGATACTAATTCGGCTTCTGCTTCGGGTAAATCGAACGGTGGTCTATTTGTTTCTGCTAATGCGCTTATAAATGCTAATAGAAATCCTGGTAATAAAGGAACTATAAACCAAATTTTATCTTGATTTTCTGTTATTTCTTGAATATTTACTGTTCCTGAATAACTAATTATACTTAAAATTATTAATCCTAAAGCTACTTCATAAGATACCATTTGTGCTGCTGATCTTAAACCTCCTAAAAAGGCATATTTAGAATTACTTGCCCATCCTGCTAATATTATTCCATAAACTCCGATTGATGACATTGCTAGTATAAATATTACTCCACTATTTATACTAGCAAATACACTATTCACACCTACTGCAATGATACTCCATAATACAATACTTATTGTAAATGTAATTATTGGTGCTATTGCATATAGGATTTTATCTGCTACAATTGGTATTATTGTCTCTTTTAATACTAATTTTAAACCATCTGCTAATGGTTGTAATAAACCTACTATTCCTACAACATTAGGTCCTCTTCTTTTTTGCATTGCTGCCATTACCTTTCGTTCAAATAATGTTGCAAAAGCTACTGCTACTAATAATCCTATGATTACTATTAAACTTTTTATTCCTCCTTCTAATATTGTTCTTAACATTTTTAACTTATATTATTTTAATATTACTGGCATTAATCATATCTATATACATTACTAGTAGTATAATAGACATAATGTCTTCTGAAGGACTCGAACCTTCATCAATAACTTAGAAGGCTACAGTTCTACCAAATTAAACTAAGAAGACGCCTTATGAGCGCATTGGGAATCGAACCCAAACCACACAGCTTAAAAGACTGATGCACTACCATTATGCTATGCGCCCTCTTTTTATGTTTTACCCTTTTTTTAGAGTTCCTTATAGCTTACGTAAATAATTATTAATACTTTACTTTAATAATTACTTATTACTTATTTTGTTTTGTGCCTTTTCCCCGATTTAATAATTTTAAATAGCTTTAAAAAAATGGTATTTAAAATTATTAAACTTAGGACTCACAACTATCTCATTTAAAGCTACTATCACTTGGAAAATATCGAAAAAAAAAGGTCTTAAAATCAATATACTAATTGAAAAATAAAATAAATAAGCAACAATAAGTACCCACTTTATTTCAAAAAGTTCTATTTTAGCAAATGGATTCTTCTTTATTTTATTTTTCAGCATCGTCAAATAAAAGATAAACAACATATTACTAATAATTAAAAAAATAAAGAAAAATTCAAGTTCTGAAATTGTAATTATTTTATAACCTATGATCTCTATACTTTTTAATAAGCTTATATGCTTTAAGTACAGTAATCTAATTAACATAATACAATACGTTATTAAAAAACTAATAAAACTAGCACATAAATTAGTAAAATAACTTTCCTTATTAGTGTTAGTGTCCTTTGTATTACTATAATTTATATTATATATAAAAAAGATAAATCTAATAATAAAACAAAAAAGTAAACTAGTTATCGTTATGACAAAAATACTGTCTTTAATATTTATATTAAAAAAAATGTAATTTAATTCACTTTGATTATTTAAAAGAAAATAACTAATTAATATAAAATTTAATATAAAACTTAAGCGCTCTCTTATATTAAAAGAAAAATCATTAATATTATTATAATAATGCATTATATGTAAAACACCATTCTTTACTAAAAATAAAATACTTAAAATTTCTATAATTTTTATATTAAAACCACTGAAAATATAAAAATTAAAAAAAAATAAGCTAATAATTATTATGTTTAGATAATAACTACAATAAATACAAAAACCCAAATATTGTAATTTTAAAGTTAACTTAAATTCGCTATATTTTTGACTTGTAGGAATAAATACCATGATAATAAAAATTAAAAAACTACCCAATATAAAAAAACAAATAGTACCCATGTTTAAATTGGAAACCTCTGGTATTTTTTCAATAAAATGCAAACAATAACTTAGAAAGCCTATAAATAAACTTAAATTTAAACACAAGCCTTTCATAGTCATACTTTTTAATCTACTTCCTCAGACCCTGACTGGGACTTCAATTTTTTAGGTAATAAATTAGCATTTAAAGCTTTATTTTTTTTTAATCCATCTTTTTCAATAGTTTGCAATAAACTAATTTGCTTTTTTATTCCCTTTAATTCTTGCTTTTGACTGATAGTATTTGATTTTGCAGGATCTTCAGAAATAAGCAATTTCCTTGAATTTTTTTGTAACCCCTGCTGCATCTTTATATCTCCAGCTCGCTTTTCCAAATCAGCTTTCTGAACTTGTACCTCCTTTAGTTTTATTTTATTCACTTGTCGTTCCTTCGTTATATTATCATTAAGATAACTACTGAATGGACTTGCTACATCTACTTTTTGAAGTATAGTTAAATCTTTAAAGGGCTTTCCATGCATAACTATAGATTTTTCATCTAAGCTAGTTCCTGCAGCCAACGCCATATTAATGTCAGCATTAATTTTAATATTTTTACCTTTCTTTACGATATATACAAGAAAATCTCCACTAAACCCTGAAGTTAAAGTAACTACTTTTGGCTGAAATGTTATAAATAGATATATCTCAATAAGACTTAAATATAGAGTGCTTAACAAAGCTATTATCAAGGTTTGTTGTGTTTGTTTAAATTCTATTAAGCTTTCTACGATATGTAATTTTTTTTTTTCAAAGCTTCCTAACTCTCTTATCAAATAGTTTTGACAACTTTCTATATCTTCTAATTGTTGCTTTTTTTTTTTAGAGAATACCTTAATATTGTTAAAAAAAATATTAATCGTAGCTAATTGTTGTTGTTTACTAACATCTATATCATTAAATTCTATAATACCTTCTTTTAACATATAATCTAATAATGTAGTATTATTCTCTAAAGTTATCGCTATATTATCCTCAATTTGTTCATATAGTTTATCAAAACTATTAGCTAAATTTTGTAAGATGTCTCTTTGTTGATCAATATAGTCTAAAGCTTCTATTATAATATTTGTTTTAAATGGTTCTTTTAACAGTTTTAATTTTGTCACTAAAGGTAAATTTTTTAAAAAATTTTGTTTTGTTGTTTTTGGATCTTGATAACTAATAAAACTATCTATGTTTATTAGTAATTTATATAATTTTAAATTTTGGATACTAAAATAGATTATTATAATAATATTACATATAATATATACCCAAGGCATTTTTATATAAATAAAATAAATAAGAATACTTCCTAAAAATATGATGTATAATCCATAGTATACTAAATTTATTTTATTCTTACTTTTATTTTCCATTTCTTTTAGTTATATTCGCTACTTTTCTTTCTACACTATACTCAGAAGCTTCTCCTAATCCATCAATTGGTTGTCCTAATACGTCTACTACTCTTCCAAATAAGTTTTTTCCTACGAATTCTACTTTTTCTCCAATTTTAATATTATTCAAGCCCCTTACTACAATTAATATTCCATCTTTAATAAATAATACTTTTCCAAATTTATTGGAAGTATTTAACAAGCTATATTTTTTTGTTACTGCTTTGATATATTTTGCTAATACTTTATA
>JABXES010009740.1:0-11606 GCA_013375695.1 Dictyostelium brefeldianum | reverse complement strand
TTATAATTAAATATTTTTTTTAATATTTAAAAAAATTAAAATTATTTTTTTAAAATTATTTTTTTTTAAAAAAACAACAAAAAAAACCACAAAATTTTTTTTTTTTTTTTTTTTTTTTTAATTTTGATTTTTTTCGTTTTTTGATCTACTTTTTTACAAAAATTAAATTTTTTTTTTATTTTCAGACATTGAATAAACAAATAACAAAAATGTTATCATCACATTTAAAGAAACTATCAAACTTTAATAAAATATTAAGTAGCACTACAGCTATTTCAACATGTAGATCTAGATTATATACAACAAATATATTTAAAAATACAATAATAAATAATAACAACAATAATAATAATGAAAAAGGATATGAATTTAAAGATAGTAACAACAATAATAATAAAGAAAACAATAATAATGGAAAGAATGGAAATAATAAAAATATAATTTTATATAGTTTATCAATTGGTGGATTATTTGGATTTTTTAAAAAACAAGAAGAACCAGAGAATCCATATGGTAAAGTAAGTTTACGTGTTAAAGGTAAACCAATTGAATCATTTGAAGAAGCATTAGATTGGTATACAACATATTATACGCAACCAGAACCAGAACAATTCATCCAGGCAATGAAATATTTATTGGGTAAACAATCAAAACAATTTGTACGTTTACTATTAGACAACGTAAAAGAAGAATCTGATATGAAATCAATTGCAAGAATATCAACCATACAATCATTTTATTATTTACCATTAGTTGGATTCATGATTGAAATGTTTAAACAAAATCCAATGATGATTGATAAATGGTATAAAGAATTAACTGAAAATGAAGATATTAAAACACCTTGGAAATCTGCACTTGGTGATTTGGATGCTATCATGTTGATTAATTTAGCAGTACTCTTAACTGAAAATGAACAATCTAAAAAATTGGAACAAACAATTTTATCAAATTACTATACACCACAAGATACTGAAGTAACAAAAAAAGAAAAATCCGATAGATTTCAAGGGTGGGCAAAATCACAAAAGAAATCAATTTCATCAAGACCATTAATACTAATTGGTGAATATTTTGCATCTGGTAAAGAAGATATTGTTAAACAAGTATCTGCAATTTGGAGAAGTTCATTGGATGGTCTTGAAGTAATGGGTTTACAAAATTCACAACAAGCAAACACTGCAAACAATGTTGTTAAACGTTTAGAATTTCAAAATCGTGAAGTATTAATTGAACAATTAAATCAAGCAATTCGTTTATTAGCCAAAGATACTCGTGCTTGTACAATATTAAAAAATGAAGTTGAACATCAAATTAAACAAAAACAAGAAAGAGTTGAACAATATAATAAATCAAATTAAATTAAATAAAATATATAATTAATAATTATTATTATAATATATACATATACATTAATAGTTACCACTAACACCACTACCACCACTACCACCACTAACACCACCACCACAATAAATTTATTGTAATAATCTAATGTAACCCTATCCCTTACCATGTAAACGAACATTTTCATTACACGCATTAATTTCACGCTATTATAATATATTTTTGTCGACTTTTTTAATACCACAATATTCAATCTATAAAAAAAATTAAAAATTATAGATGTTCAAGGACAAATAATGTTAACACAACACATGTGTCATGATTAATGTCATTTTAGTTTGAAATTTAAAATGGAAATAATAAAATTGCGTTTAAAATCGTTTCATTCAATATTGTTAATTTATTTCAGTATAAATTAAAATAATTATTTGTATTGTTTTTTTCATTTCAAATCATATTAACAACACTTGTTGAATACAATAATAAATAACTTTATTAGTTTTCTTTTTTAAATTAAATATCAATATAAATAATTAAAAATGGCAGGGTAATAAATATTTAACTAATTATAGTTTTTTTAAAACTAAATATACTAATATATATACTAACCATTTAAAACTATAATTAGACCATGGACTTTAAAACCAGGTGATTCACAAGGAAGGTAAGTACATTTTATTTCATTTAATTTTCATTGTTTAATAAAAGTATTAATAACTCATTCATTAATTAAAACACAAATAGAATCCCAACATATTTGTTTAGTGCAACTACAGTTAATGTAAGATTTAACTTTAAGTATATCTTATTTGACCTAGATTGTGTTATTTTTATTAACTTTTTATTTTATTTTTTTGGATAATATTATTTACAGGTTGAAGTAATAGGAGGTGGGAATGGTAAAGTTAGATTACAAGCAGGTGGTAGTCCTCCAGAGGAGACTGATGTTTATGGACAACAAAGTTTTAGACGTTCATTTGGTGGCGTTTATTTAACAGTTACAAATACTGGTTTTAGAACTATTAAAGTATTTACAGCATAAGTTCAATTATTCATTTAAATCTAAAAATAAAATAATTATTTGTGATTAAAACAGTTTAAAAATTATAGTTATAATTATTATTTAAATATAAATTTTGATATAAAAACAATAACACATAACTTTAAAAAACATATTGTCACCCACACACATTCATATTGGTAAAAAACAGTTTCGAACATAATTATGAAAAAAAAAAAAACAATAATGACTAAATATTTTAAATAATCTAATGTATCCTTTTTAATGTTAACATCCTACCAAACAATATTACCATCCTGTATAATTCCCCTAATATTTTTATTATGTCGACTTTTATATATTACCACAACTTTTTTTTTTAAAGCTATAAAAAAATAAAAGTCTATAGTTCTTTATTTAAAATTTTTACATATTCCTCTAAAAACAACAAGTAATATTAGTATATATCACGATTAAATATGATATTAGCAATTTAAAATAAAATACAATTATATGATTTTTTTAGATAAATATTTTCAGTATTTATAGTTTTATTTATTTTATTTAGTTTTCAAATCATTAACAGCATTGTTGATAATATTAATAAATAATTTCTTTCATTCTTTCATTCTTTTTATTTATCTTTTTTTATAATAAATAAAATATCAAATAAAAATGGCAGGGAGAAGGTATTAATACTTTTATTATTAAATAGATTAATAAGGAACTATACTTACCCACCTTTTGATTCTTTAGGTTTTATTGCCCATAGTCTGTGAAATAATAGTTTTCAAAACGGTTAAATTTATATTTATTTATTTTATTTATTTATCTATTTTACATAGTTACTTATTTTTAAAAGCTTTTTTTTTTTTTTTTTTCTCTTCTCCTAATTAATTTATAAAGGTTAAAGTTGTAGGAGGTAGCGTTAGATGACTTAACAGTCATCGAGTTAGAATGCAGACAGACTTTGAAGACATGATATAAATGATAAACATGTCTTTAATCGTTCATTTATGTTAAATTAAAAATATTGGATCTAGTACTATTAAAGTATGGGATTATAAATATCTTCATTTTTGTTGCACTATTAGTTTATATGAACTGTTTTTTATAGTTTTAAAAAATAGATGAAAAATCAGTACAAATCAATCACTATCTATCTTTTTCTTGTTTTTATTTATATAATGTTGTCAGTCTTGCACAATAATGTGTTTTTGTTGGTTTAAAATAAAATAAATATCTTCATTGTTAATTTTCAGATAATAAAAATATGTTTTTTCAAAAAAGTTATTATTTTTAGATATTATAATAATATCTAGAGAAAACAATTTGTCCCAAATAAAAAGTTAAAATTATTTATGTTTTTACAATTGTACATACGCATATAAACTACAATTTAATCAATGAAATTAAATGTGTACATAATTTTAATATTTATATTTTTAAATAAACTTGTCTCAACACAATTTCAAGATATATTTTGGAATTCAACAACAACACTTTTACCCAAAGGAGATGGAAAAGCAGAAACAATAACTAATTGGTTCCCACAACAATTACCTGATATTAATTCAAATGTAATTGCACTGTCTCATACTGATTTGACTGATATGACTATATCAAGTCCAATGACTGTTAATAATTTTGAAACTATAGATATACCAATTTTGGTATGTATTTTATATAAAATCGTTTTTAAATACAATATAAAACACAATCACTAACACATATACACAAACGTAGTGTTATGCTCCATTAACAGCTACTGAAAAAATAGATAATGGTGTATTAAATACATTTAATATCACTGATAATATAAATGCAAAAGTATTTAATAATTATGGTTATCTTAATATAGTTGGTGGATCAGAATTTAATGCTACTTTAAATAATGAAGCATTCCTTAAACTTTGTATGTTAATATCACATATGTATATTACACATGTGTTCATTTTATTATCAGTATATTTACCTTTCTTTTTCTAACAAATCACATAATTTAGATAGTGGAGTTTCTTTTTTAAAAGATGTAATAAATAAAGGTTATTTATCAAATGAAGAATATAGATTTATGTTGGAGTTTAAACAATCATTTATTACATATGGTGATCTTTCATCTACATTTTTTAATAAATTACATATACCAATTGTTGGATCATTGTCAATGTTAATGGGTTCAAAATCATATTTTTATGATTCATCATTGTCAGTAAGAGGTCCTTTTATGGTTAATGAAAACTCAACACTTTATTTCAAAAATTCAAATATTACAGTTTCAAATAGTTCAAAAATCTTAGATAGATCAAATATAACTTTAGTTGATAGTTCAATGGTATTCTATTTTAATAAAGTGATGCCATTTGGTTTAGAATTATATAATACTATTGATGGTGTATGTATATTTATATATACCAAATTAAACCTAATATTAAATACTAACAAAATTTATACATATAGTATGCAAATGAAATTAAATTGGATAATTCATATATTTATTTTCAAAACTATTCATTTTATTCACATTTACACTCAACAACTTATTTGAAAAATTCATCTTTAAAGTTTGAAAGATCATATTTTGTAATGAAAGTATGTAAAAAGAAACCATTGATTACATATAAACATTTACTAACTTTTTTAATTATAAATTTATTCAGAAAGATGCAAAAATGATACTAAAAGATAAAAGTTTAATACACGTTCAAAATGCAGCAAGTGATTTTTCAGATGATTCAATTTTTATAATTGATAATTCAACAATGTTAATTGATGGTAACGAGGTAGAATCATATTGTTATATGCAAAATTCAAGTCAAATTCAGGTATATAATAAAGGTATGTTAATAATTTTAGGGTTGGTTGCACTTAGAGATAATTCAAATGTGAAAGTATTGGATGGTTCTCATTTTGTTTTGGTAGGTAATGTTGTAGCATATGGTAATACAGGAGTGATAGTTCAAGATTCAAAAATGGATGTTGGTGGTAGTTTTTATTTGGGTAGAAATAGCACTGTAAAACTAATTGGTTCAACTGTATTGATATCTGGTGAAGTTCAAGTATATGAAGAATCATTATTTGAAATTTCAAACTCAACAGTAATAATACCAGGTGAACTTACATTAAACAGTAATGCAACTGTTAAATTAGAAAATTCAAGTCTAACAATTACAGATGGTAAATTAAGAGTACTCAGTGGTGAATTGAGTGTAAAAGATTCAATTGTTAAAGTGAATAGAGATTTTACTTCAAAAACAAAAACAAATTCAACAAATAGTAAATTTGAAGTATCTGGTAATATAGTAATTGGGAAAGGTAGTAAATTCATAGGTCACCAATTAGAAATTATAGTTTCAATTGGTAGTATATTTATTGAAGAGGATAGTATATTCATATGCAACCATTGTAATATAATAATTGAAAAAGGTCAGTTTATTACTGAATCAAATACAACGTTATCATTAGAAGGTACAACAATTATAAATGGAGGTACACTTAATTCAGGTGGTCAAATTGTATTACAACCTGGTTCAACTATTTTAAATGAAGGTCAATTTTTATTATCTGATAATATCATTTCAACAAACAATCAATTATTATTTAAAAATCAAGGATCATTTAGTTTTTTAAATAATTTAACAGTTCAAGTACCAATAACAAGTAGTGGTCAAATTAATATTGGTTCAAATAGTATTGAAATTGATAAATTTAATCAAACTGTTGGTGGTACATTTACAATTGCAAATGGTGGATCAATTAAAAGTAATTCAACAATTGAATTTATTGGTGGATCAGTTACGGGATCAGGTGAATTCATTGGTAATGTTTCAAATTTAAATGGTGTTACAATTGGTAACGAAAATAATGAAATTAATAAATTCAGCATTCAAGGTGACTACACAATCAATTCAGGTGCTAAAATTATATTAATAATTGAATCAGAATCTGATTTTTCAAAAATATCAATTTTAAATTCAATAATTGTAAATGGTGGCACTGTTGAAATTAGAATTCAAATTGATTTATTATATACATTATTAAAGAAATCAACTTCAAACACAACAACTGAAATTGATTTAATTACATTTAATCAACTTTCAACAACAAATACAAATAATACAACATTAGGATTTGATAAAATTGTATTTCAATCATATAAAAATCAAGATCAACCCGAACCAATAGAAAATGAATGTATTAAATCAACTTCAACATCATCAAAATTTTCATTACTTTTAACATCTTGTGAATCATCATCCCCAACATTAACCAAATTATCAAGTAACAAAGCATGGATAGCTGGTCCAATTGTAGGTGGTGTTGCTCTCGTTTCAGTTGCAATTATATCATATATTAAAAAAGAAAGATTAAAAGTATTTTTCAAATTAAAGAAATTATCAATTGAAACAAAATTAAAAAGTATAAAAAGTTAACTTAATTGTATTATACAATACCACAATAAAAAAAGTTAATAAACATATTTATTTAAAACATTATTTATACTAGTTAATTGAGTTTGTAATTCAGGTGAAATTTTTGGAGGTTGAGGAGTTAAATTTACTGATAATGGTCTAGCGGTGGTAACATTTGATAATGGTCTTGAACTTCTACTACTTGTACCTGTTATTGAAGGAGAAACTACTTTTTCAGTTGTAATTGATTTAATTGATTCAATTAAAGTTGCAGATTTAATTGAAGATTGCATTTTACCAGGTTGTGAATTTGAAGGATCAGGTTGTTGAATAGTTGAAATTAATGAATGATCAATTTCTTGAATCAGTACTGGTAACGATTGAATTAATGAATCATACATTTCCAATGGTATAACTTGTGGTTGAACATTAAATAATATTGAAATAATCGTAAGCAATGGAATTGAATAACGTTCAGTATCAAATGGTTTTAATTTATCACGAGTTTGACTTGTTTTAATATAATCTAAAAAATCTGGTGTTGATTGTTCGTATTGTTCTTGAAGATAATGATTAAATTCAAATTCTTCGGATACTACATTTAAACAATTTAATAAGACTATAAAGTATTGATCGAAAATAAACATATCTTTAAGAATTGATAGGTAAATTCTTGTAATTGGCATTGATAAAATTGTATTTGGTTTACTTTTAAATGAGAAATCTATAATATCTTGAATATCTGGATTTGAACCATCACTAATTGGATTTGGACTATTTAAAATACGAATAAAATCTTTCATAAATGAAAGTTGTTGAATTATTTGATCTGCATTCAACAAATGTTCATTTAATTTCAATTCTTCTAAATCACCATTACCATATACAACTGGATGTGATGCTGATGTACCAAGTGAACTTGATAAATCTTGTTGTTTTGAAAGTAATGTATTTGATCTACCCATTGCTGGTGAATTACCACTACCACTACCAGCACCACTACCAACACTTAATGAAGCAGAATGAGTTCTAATTCCATCTCTTTTCATTGGTGATGAAGGTGCAGTTAATAATGTATTACCACTTGTATTTAATGGAGTTTGTAATGCAGATGTTAAATTATTTGTTGAATCACCCAATGAATATTTCTTTTCAAATATACTTGGAGATAATAACAATCTAACAATTGGCATACATTGTACAAGTTTACTTTTAAATAGTTCAACAAGGGAAATTGCAAATTGAAATGATTTTGCAGGATCATGAGCCAATAATACTTGAACTAATTCAATGATTGTATCCATTCTAATACTTGTTGGGTCACCTTTAAGTGTTGCCAATACATCACGTTCAATATCAATTGTTGATGAAGTACCATCATTAAAATTTTTAATATGATATTGAATATCCAAATTCACTTTTAGCTCTTTAATTTTTGTCATTAAATTTGTTGATAGTTTAGTTGCAAACTTTTCATAAAATGTTGGTGGAATATAATATGCAAATGATTTAATATCAATTAATGTCTCTTTTTTACAATTTACTTTTGGTACAGTTGATTTAATTACATCGGATAAACTATCATCTAAATTTTGTTGAAAACAAAGTGACAGTAATATTTTTGCTTTTTCAACATTTGCACTACCACCAGCTCTTGAATGTTTATTTGCAAGTGTAATTGCTTTTTCAAAACCATTATTAAAATCTCTATTGTAAATCAATCGTTCGGTAATTCTTTCAGATTTCTCTTTTTTATCAAATTTTGACATGATACATGGATTCATAAATTTAGATTGAATATTTGCATAGTAGATTTCACCAGATTGATTAACACCATAATTATTATATCCATCATTTTCAAAGAATCCTGCTGAAACAAATGGTGATATTTCATCTTTTTGAAATAAATTGTAATGTGGTTCATTTAGAAGGGACCACATTTTATATTCACCATCAATACCTGAAGAAACTAATAATTCTGAATGAGCGGGACACCAATCAATTTTACTTATACTACTTGAATGAGCGAGAAAACTAATTACTGGTTCCAACGTTGAACGTAAATCCCAAATTGAAATTTCACCACTATCACTTGCACTTGCAAACCAATATGGTACAAATGGATGCCATGCAACATCTTTAATTGATACACTTGATTGAAATGATGATGATGTTGATCCAATATTATTTGAATGATATGTACTTGTACCTGTACCCAATGATCCATTACTAGTTGAAATTGAATTTGTCCAAACAGTTGGTGATTTTCTTGTTGAATTATAACTACTCATTAACCTGGTATCTGTAATTTTGATTGTATTTTCCGATCCACCAATCAATGAATAATTTCTAGAATGTGGTGACCATTCACTACAATAAACTTGTTGATCAGATACTTTATATGTTATGGTTGGACGTACTGCATCTGAGAAATCCCATATATGGTAATAATTATTTTCCAATGATGAAAATGTATTACTCGCTAATTTATTAATGGATACTGCACGTACTGATGTATTGAATCCCATTGATCCAATTGTTTGTGATACCTCTTTAAATCCTTTTAATTTTGTATGTACAAAAGTTTCCATCAGTTCTGGATCCTCTGTGGAATTTGGATCATTTTGATAATAATATATTTGACCATCAATTGAACCTGCTATCATTGAATCATTATACCATGACATTGATTTAAATGTTGATTCTTGAATAAACTCTTTAACAACTGTAACTGCTGGTTTACCTCCATTATTCTTTTCATTGGTTGTACCTGTATCTGATTTTGATGATTCTGGTCGCTTAATTGAAACTACTCTACAAACATCTCGTTTAGTTGATGTATCTGATATCAATATTTGATTACTAACATTGGATCCAGTTGCAGTGGTAATATTATCAATGGTTCTATCCAATAATCTTTCAAATGTTATAAAATTCTTTTTATATCTTTTACCTGTAACCAATGCTAATTTTCTCCATGATTTATTTGCTGGTATAACATCTGAATTATCCATTAATTATATATAAATAATATAGTATATAGTATATGTTAGGTTGTCGTTGATTGTGATATTTTTTAAAAATTTAATTTAAAAAAAAAAAAAAAAAAAATTGATAAATATTCAAATTTTATGGTTTTTGAAAAAAAAAAAAAAAAAAGAAATAATGAAAAAACAGTTGATGTTCAAGATTATCCTCGTATTACTTATAAATTGTAATTTAGATGTGAATTTTTGAAAGATAGAAAGTGAAATCATTTTTTATTTAACAATTTCTCAATGTTGATTTGTCATACAGTTTATAATAATTTTTCAAAGTCGAGGTATGAGTTATCATTGGTGTTACAGAATGCTTTAAATGAAACAACTAATTCAGAGTTGACAAATTTCCATTGCCAGTAGTCTGATTGTTTACCATCAAATTTGAATACAATTTTAGCTGATGGACAGATTTCTTGTAATGCTTCTAAAACCATTTCATCTATTATTGTTTGAAATTTAAATGTCATATATTAGTATATGTGTTTGAGTGTAAGAGTATTGATGGTTTATATATTTATATAATGATAAATAAAACATACCTTTAGCTCTGGTTGCAAGATTGTAACAGATGTTTGTAATAACTTCTAAAAACATGTCACCAATTCTATCTTGATAGGTTTTTTCTAAGTGTGGGTAAACACTTTCTAATGATGCTTCATCGTATGTCCAATCCATTTTGGTTGCAGCTTTAGCAAGTTCGAATTGCTCAGCATATTTTTCAGCATTTTCTTTAATGTTAATACGTGCAACTAAACTGAAAACACCTGGTGATGGAATAATAGTGGCAAGATCAAAGTAACATAAGTCACCAACGTTTGAAATGCTCATTCTGAATTTAACAACTAATTGTCCATTGGCAAATTCGTATTTCCAATAGTCAGTATTCTTTTTATCTTCGTTTGGAATAACCTATTGTGCCATATAATAGTGTTAATAGTTAGCCAAATGATTGTTTTTTTTTTTTTTTAAATGATTTTCCAATAGTCAGCATTCTTTTAATCTTCGTTTGGAATAACCTATTGTGTCATATATATATATATATATGTTTATTACTTACAACAATTTTTTGAGCAGTGTTTGCTTCAATTAATGCTTCTTTGGTCATTTCTTCTTTTGAAGCTTTAGTAATACATTGTGCAATATAAACAGCAACTTCTTTGTAGAATAAACCACCTACATCACGTTGAGCATATTCATCAGTAACCTTTGCTAAGATTGATTCAAAATCAAATTCAAATTGCCAGTCAACACCAAGAGCAGTTTTAATTTCTTCTTGAGCAGCAGTTAAATGTTCTTCATTGTCTCTTAATGATTTTCTTTGGGCTATAATATATAACAAATAAATCACATGTTAATATATATAATTAAGTTATACAAATTAAAAATTATTTTATATATATATATATAATATTTACCTAATGGGAGAGGCATTTTAATATATTATTTGTTTGTTTTTTATTTGTAAATTTAATAAATTGTTGATTTTAATTATTTTTTTTTGATTTGTTCCTTTTATAACAAATTAATTACGGTCGTTTGAGATATTTATTTAAGCTGATTAATCATTCCATTTTATTTCTGCGATGAAATGGAGTAAAACTAAAGATGGACTTTAACAATATTGTGATTAAATTGCTACCAGTTTATTCAAAGTATCTGTGTAAGATATTTTATTTTTAAAAAAAAAAAAAAAAAAAAAAAAAAAATTATTTTTTTAAAAAAAATTTATTTTTTTTTAAAATTTTTTTATTTTAAAAAATTTTTTTTTAAAAATAATTTTAAAATAAATAAATAATTTAAATTTAAAAA
>JABXES010009734.1:623-11616 GCA_013375695.1 Dictyostelium brefeldianum | reverse complement strand
AATCAAAACAAATCAACAAAAAAAAACAAAACAAAAAAAACAAAACAACAACAAAAATTTAAAAACAATTAAAAACAATTAAAAACAAATCAACCCCCCTCTCCCCCTCTCCCCCTCTATTACTAATGAATGTAATTCAGGGTTTTGTAAATTAAAAAATAAAAACCACCATGAAATAAGGGTATTAACACAAAAAATTTTGCTCAAAAAATAAGGGTATTAACACTAAAAATTTGCTCAAATTGAAACATATATTTTCACTTGGACAACAATTAAAAACCAGTCATTTAGTACAGTCTGTACTAAAAAAAAAATGATATAAAAATATCATTACTGTTGAGATAATGTCAAACAATATTAATAGTTCAAATAAGTTGTAACCCATTTCGTAATAATGAAATGTTTATAAACATTCTTTTTTTTTTTTTATGAATAGTAGAAGAATATTTATTGTTATATGTATTTTTTTTGTTTTTTTTTGATTTTCTGGTTTTTTTTTATAGTTATTGTTGTAATCATATTTGTTGTCATAGTTATTATATTTGTTATTTTCATCAGTAGTATTTGTATTTTTATCATCATTGTTGTTGTTATTTTTATCATCATTATTATTGTTATCATTGTTTATTGTCATCCAACTCTTTTCTTTCCAATTATTCAATTGAAAAGAGGTTGGGGAAGCCTTACATTCCATTTTTAACAAAATATGACTTTGTTGGACCAGCTACTCCATTTGATTGGTTGTTTGTCGATGGATTAGTTGGTTTTGAATTCCAAGCCATTGTGTTCATACTTGATGAACCATAATTTGATGATTTCTTTCTATAAGAGTTGAATGAAGATGATGATGATGATGAATTAAATGATGATTGATGATGATGATGATTATTATTATTACTATGATTATTATTACTATGACTATGATTAAATGAAGATGAATGATTATTATTGAATGAATTTGATAATTTTGGAGAAGAAGCTACAGATGAATTATTTGATTTAATTTGATTTAATGAAACAATTGGTTTATTAATTCTTTCATAAGTTCTAAAATCTTCAACAGATTTAAAATTTGTTAAAATTTGTTTCAATTCTGCATTTAATTCATATGGAGTTGATTTATCTTTACCATATTTTAAAAATGCCCAAAACTTTTCTAAACCATAAATTTGTTTTTCTTCTTTAAAATCTAATATAGTCAACTCTTGGAAATCATTTAGTAGCAATACTTTGATTTTCTTTTCCAAACCATAACTATAGAAACGGAAAAGACATTCTAAACCATAACGAAAGTTTTCTTTTGCATCTTCCAATGCAATTGTTTTAAATTCTTGATAAATTTTAATGTTGAAATGAGAACGAAGGAAATGAGACCAAAATCTAAATAGAGTATTCATTTCCATTGATTGACCAATACCAAGTGATTCACGATCTTTCAAACATTTGTTACGATATTTATTGTATTTATGTTGAACAAATCCATTCTCTGCCAATAATTCATATGATGGATGTTGAAAGTATGGAATTGAATTTTGTTTAGCGGTACCACTATCATCTGTATCAATTGATGAACTATTTGATTTAATCGATGATGATAATGTGACATTAGAAGTGGTAGTAGTAGTTGGTAATGTTGGTGCTATTCCATTTGCAATTGATGCATAACTAGTTGTGGTAGCAGTAGTTGATACTGTAGTTGGTCTATTCATAAATGTTGATTTAAATGAAGAAGAAGGAGTTGGAGTTGGACTTGGAATTGGAGAGGAAGGACCAGAAACTGGAGCTAATACCCAACCAATTGGAGCAGCATTACTACTAGTATTAACATTTGATGATTTTGAAGAATATAATAACCTAGTTGGTGATTTCAAATCATTCAATGGTTTACTTGGTGCTGTTGATGTTGCTGGTGCTGTGGTAGTTGTTGGTGGTTCAATAACAATTGTATTAAACTGTTCATACTTTTTAATTTGTTTATTTCTTTTTAAATCTTGTTCATAGAAATAAAGACCATCATTAATTGCACTTGCTAAATCAACATTTATATATTTCTTACTATTGATTTTATTCTTTCTAAATGTAGATTGAGTAACAATAATTAATTTGTTTGAAATATCTTGATCTTCTTCATCTTCACTATAATTTTCATAATCGTCTTCATCATTATGATGATCATCATCGGAATAATTATCTTGTTGATGTTCTTCATCTTCTTCTTGTTGTTGATTTTGATGTTCAAGTACATTCATTTGTTCAATTAATTCAATTGGATCAATATGTTGATATTGTTGTGCTTGTAATTGATAACCATCGAAATTTCTTCTTTCTTTAATAAAGAAATCTTGTTGACATTCATCTTCATCACCGCTTAGATCAAAGAAACCTTCTTCTGATTTATGTTGTTTAATAATTGAACGACCATTATCTTCATTATCTTCATCACTATCTGCCAACATTATTGAATCTTTAGATAAACTACCATTTTTTAATTTATATAATTTCTTTGATTTAACTGTTACCCAACCATCATGATCAGTATTTGATTCTTCAAGAACTTGTTCATCATCTGATTGTTGTTGTTGTTGTTGTTCTTTATCTTTTAATCCATTTAAAAAACCAATTTTAATTTCATTTTCTAAAATCCATAATTTTCTAGAATCTGTATCCTGTAATCTAATTTTATTTGATTTTAAGTCAATTTCTAATAATGTTGAACATTTTAAAGTTTCAATAACAGTTGACATTTCAAATGATCTCATTTTATTAAAACCACAAATAAAATTAATTGATACCCAACCTTCATCATCCATATTACATCTAAGATAAACATCTCTACATAAATTATCAACTGAAAAATAGTAATTTCTGTAGGGATATAAGTACTATATTAGTAAAATAATAATAAATTATCATAGTATTATTTAAATTATAAAGTCCTTTTTTTACCGCATACACTTGGTTTTGAATTGATTTTTTAATTGATTCAAAATCTGAAAATATTTTATTTGCAGATACCATTTCTTTTTTTTTTCTTTTTTTCTAAATGTAATAATATACCATATATAAAATATATAAATAAATAAATAAAAAAAAAGTGTATATATTAAGTGTAAATACACAAAAAAAATAATGTTGAGAAAAAAAAAAAAAGTTTGCTTTTTATCAAAATTTTTGATTTTTGTTGGTGCGTGAAAAAAATAAAAATAAAATTAAAATTGAAATTAATGTTTTCGTAAATTATATTAATCTTTGCAGTTGCTTTTTATAATAAATAATAATATTATTTTTATTTATATGTTTAATAATTTAATATCTTTAAAATTTGTAATTACTAATTTTAAAATATCAGTAATTTCATATAAATAATTTTCTTGATTAATTTCGTTAAAATGTTTTTCAATTTGAGAGAATCTTGTTATCACTTGATCAACAATTGAAGCAGTTAAATTTTTTAATGTTGTAATTTTATCATTAATTGAATTACCACTACTACCACCGTTACTACCATTTAAATTAAAATTATCATTTGATAAATTTATAGGATTTGTTTTACTGCTTGAACTAAATGGTGAAAATTTAATAGATGTTCTCGATGAAATTTGTGAATCTTCAAATATTTTTTTAATTTTTGTAACAGATTTTGAAATTACAATTAAATTATCACAAGTGATATCATGTTTTTCCAACACGTCAACTTTTAATTGAGAGAATAATGGAACTAATTTCCAGAGGGTAGACTCAATAGTTTCACGCATATGTTGACAATTCTTCATGGATATTTCTTGTCTATTACGATAACTTGTTTTATAGGAATTGAAAGCAGGTAATTTTGAAAGTACTCTCCAAACATCTAATAATCTAGAACAATAATGATTTACCAATTGTTGTTTTTGGGTCAATGTTGAATTTTGGAAACCGGTTCTTAGCAATCCCATTTGGTCACGAATTTCTTTAATTAATACATAAACTACACTTACCAATGGTGCTAATTTATGTTTTGGTGTAATTTTAAGTGTATTTATTTTTGGTGGTGCAATTTCATCAAATGAACCAGGTGAAATTTTAATTGGAGTTCTTACTACTTTTTGAAGATTTTGTACAACTTTTGCAATGTAAATCAGTTCACTCTTGCTTGAAATTCCCATTAATGTTTCTTCTGCTTCAAATAATACCATATCAATATCACATATATTTGATACTATATCTTGTTCATTTGGTTGAATTGAAATAATAAATTCTTCCTTTTCATTAAACATACCACCATTATTATTTGATATAATTGATGAATTATTTGGTGTACTTGTAGTTGATGTATTGGCGGTAGTAGTGGTATTGGTAGTAATAGTAGCGGTTGAAGGAGTTTGTGGTGGTGAATTTGATTGTGGAGTTGAAGTTAATTTTGGAGATGAATTAATTGGTGAGGATTGATGATGGTGATGTTTTTTATTATTGTATGGTGAAGAAGGTGAAATTGATTCAATGATTGACCATTTACTGAAAAAGAAATCTAATACATCATTTACAGATCTAAGAGTTCTCATAATTGTAATTAAATCAACCAAACAAATATCTTTACCAATATCAAGTTGAATTGTTAATGAATAAGATTCATCTTTTAATTCTAATAACAGTGATGGAATTGATGAATTAATTTTCAATAGTATTGCTTTTTTTAAAATTTCTAATCTTTTAATTTGCTGTTGTTGATCTTCATCATCACCAGTTAATGGTAATGTAACATTTTCATCAAATGATACAACTTGTGAGTCAACATCAGGACCTTCTATTAAAATTTGCATTATACTCTTCAATGATGAAGCAACCAATAAAATTTCTTGAAATGATAAACAACTGTCTTGTAAATCTTTTTCCAATTGAATAAATTCATTTTGTAATTCCAATATAGTTTTATCAATTAGTTCTTTAATTACTTGAATTTTAAATTCAATTTCATTATTACCATCATTTTGATTATTATGATTACGATGGTCATGTTGATCTTCATCTTCATCATCAATTTCTTCTTCATAATGTCCTTGTTGTGGTATAATTGATGGTGAAATTACTGTTGAACCAGGTGGTTTCTTTAACTCTTCTTCCTCCTCTCCATCATCATATTCAGACATATCAGGTGATGATGCAGATGAATCATTTGAAATAATTGATAATCTTGATCCATTATATGATGCAATACCACCAATACTAGTATTAGTATTACTACTATCAAATACTTGAAATACCGATGGACGTGAATGATTTGATTTACTTGATGAATGTAATCTACTATTTACATTACCACCACATGCAGATACACTACTTGATGTTAATTCACCACCATCAACTGATTTAGCTAAATCTTCTTCTTCTTTTAAAATTTCAGCAATTTCTTTATCCAAATTTATAGTTTCGTATTTTATTGATAATAAATAATCTTGTTCAAAAAATGGTGTTGTTGATTTTGCAGGTTGTACATGATCACCAGTTAATGAATCTTTTTCAAATATTTCTGAATAATTATCAATTATAATTTTAATTATTGATGTTGATCTTGGTGAATCTGCAATTAGTTTTTCTGCAGTTTCAGATTTTGATTTCAGTAAAGTTGGTGCGAAAATAATTGCTAAATTTGAACTATCCATATGGTTACTTTTTGAATTTATAACAACTCTACATAAAAATGCAAATATATATTCTAATACAACTAAATGATGAGGTACTATTTTTTGAATAATTGATTTAATTACTGTTAATCTCATATCTGTATCTGATATACCATGTGATACTATTAATGCTTCATATGAATTAAATGTAAATAATGGTTCTGGTAATTCTCTTAAATATAATTTTAATACTGATGTTACAATATGTGGATTTGATATTTTTGATAAATCAATTGTTTCATCTATAGTGTGGTGTATAGTAATTGGTATATTAGTTATTTTGTGGTATTACTAGCAACTGATGAGGGGTGTACATACATTTTTCAAATGCTAATTTTAATGAATTTACATCAGTTTGATTACCAAATACTCTAAATAAACCATTTTCATTTATTGCGTATTGTTCAATGTATGCAATTGTTTGAATTACTATATTTGGTACTATTGGATTATTTGGATCTAAACATGTATTAAATATTTGTACATTTTTATTATTGTGGCGGTATTGATGGTGATTATTTTTTGAATTATATTTTAAATTTGTTTTTGTATCTTTTCTCCAAAAACTTTTCACTCTTCTCATTTCTGATACTATAAATTTAATAAATGATTTAAAAAAGAATGCAATTTTTGAATTTTGGTTAATATTTATTATATATTTAACTCTATCGGTTTAACTGGGTTATTATTGTGTTGGTTTTATTGTTTGTGATTGTTGTATGAAAACGAAAAAAAAAAATTTAATAAAAAATAAAAAAAAAGTTATATAAACAACAAAAATAAATACATATATTTAAAAAATAGTCAACAAAAAATAAATATGTGTTGCGTCGTTTGTGTGTATGTGTGTGCGTGTGGTTTTTATGAATTATAAAAAATTGATTATTATTGATATTTATTTATTATTGATTGATATTTATTTTATGTATTATATGTGTATGTGTATGTTGTATGTGTACGACAATGCAATTATTGTTGTTAAAATTAAAAAATAATAATAACCCCCCAATGTCAAAAAAGAAAGATGAGGAGGAGGAGTAAAGAAACACAAAATAAATCAATGAATAAAACATATAAACAAAAACAAACACACACTCACATACTTTTTTATATAAATTATGAGTGGTATATTATTTGATTTATGTGTATGTATATTTTAAAATAATGATATATGTTTTTTTTTTTTGTTGTTTTTCTTTTTAATAATTGATTTGTAAATTATATTGTTATTTTATCCACACACAAAACAATAAACGATATGTGTATGTATTTGTGGTGATTGAGAGTGGTGTTGTTGGTGTGTTGTTTGTGTGTGTGAGTGTGTTGTTTTTGATTATTTTTATTTATAGATAGTATGTATGTGTGTGGGTTTGTGTGTTTGATTATGTTTATTGTAGAATCTTTTACTACTAAGAGATATTTAAAAATATACCTATCCACAAATATATAATTGATGATATAATAACATATTGATTTTCATTACAACTATAACTACAACTATTCTATATATATATATATATATATATATATATATATATGCGTGAACATGAGTAATAATATATAAAAAAATGATGTGTACCTTTTATTTGTTATATTGATGATGACGGGGATGTTTATACTTTTCTATTTTGAGTATGAGATTGAAAAACCGAACTAAGTGTGATTACTATATACAATACTGATGGTGTTGGTGTTGAGTTTTATTTATTTATTCTTTCTTTCTATTATACAACTACAATTACAATGTTTGATGATTTTATTTTATTTTATTTTACAGTTGACAGCTATGGTGAATTTTTAAAAATAATTTTTTTGCGATTAGATATTTTTCTTTTAAAAAAATTTTTTTTTTTTTTTTTAAGATTTGATTAAAATAATAAAAACTATTCCACAAAACTCCACTATAAGTCACATGAACACATTAATTAATTTGTTACAGATTTTTATATGATATGAAAATGTTTAATAGAGTTGTATATATATAAGTGTTATAAAGCAATATTATTATTTTATATGTGTTTTAGTTGGTTAACTTTTTTTTTTTTAACAAACCTTAACTTTTTTTAGTTATTTTATTTTTGTTAGTCTGTTTGTGATATTTAATAAAAAAATCAAAAACCACACTTATAAACACCGTTTGGACATTAAAAAATAAAACACAAAAAAAAAAAAATACAAATATCATATTCAATTTCCAACCGATACCTAAATCGCAAAATATAAATCTTTTATATTATCAATTATATTATATATATATATATATATATATATATGTATGTGTATCATGATAATAATCACACATACACATATATACATCATTTAATTTGTATAATCATAGATGGTGATATTTTTAAATTACATAATAAAATTTATATTATGAAGTTCAATTTACAAATTTATTTATAAATCTACTATTTGAATTATTTAATAGATTTGTATAAATAATTTATTACTGAGTAAATATATATTTTTTTTACATAATACATTCCCCTTTTTTTTATATGTGCTTGTTTATGTACTCGTTTATATATATAATTTTTCAATTTATACACACTCACATAAACACTCATATAAACAAATACAACACATATAAATACACAATGAATAATAAAAATTTAATTAATTTAATAAAATAAAAATATATTTGTAGAGTGAACATTTTTTTAATTATTTGTAAATTAAGTTTTGTACATAGAATTTATTAAAAAATTAAAAAAAGTAGTATATACAAAAACACACACGCACATACATAGACACATACACTATATAAATATTTTTACAATAAAAGTGTGGTATGAGAAAAAAAACACACAATGATTATTGGGGTACATATGATTTTTGAAAAAAAAAAAAAACACACTACAATTTTATTGAAAGAAATAACAACAACAATAATAATTTAAATAATATGGAACACACACATACACTCTCTCATACACTCTCATACACACACACAATTTGGGTTGTAGTAAAACAACTATAGCAGTATATTTTTAGACACTACATTAACAATGTAAAAAACACACAAAACTCACACACACACCCAAAATTATATATTGAATAAATGAAATGAATTTGTAGTGAATATTATTTTTTAATTTTTACTCTTTATTATTGAATAATAATTAAATCATTATTATTTTTTATGTTTATTTATTTTTTCATTACATTAAATTCAAAAATATTTCATAATTTGAAAAAAAATAAAAACATAACAACCAAATTCAAATTAGTAAAAATAATAATAATTTATTTATAATAGTAATAATACATAACTTAATTGGTAAATATTTAAATTAATTTAAAAAATTAAAAAGTAACAAATTTATTTTTTGTTAGATTATTTTATTAATTCTTTTTTTTTTTTTATTTATTTCAATCTTTTAATAATTAGAATTGTAATAATAAATAGTAATAATAATAAAAAATGGGAAAACTATTACATATGTTTTTAATAGGATTTCTATGTGTTTCAAGTGCATACTCACAATCATATGATTTATCACCAGCATGGAATAATCCACATTTAACTGATGATAAAGGAGGTGGTCATGATTTTTGGGTAAATCATCCTGAAGGTTTATTTTATAATCATGCAGAATGGAATTTCTTAAATAATACTGGTAAAGCCAATTTCAATGATAATCAATTACGTATTACTGGTGTTGTTGGACCACGTGATCATTGGAATGGTGAATGTCAAGAGTATACTGTTGATATCTTATTTAAAAAATCATTTGGTGATAATAAACCAAAGAAAGAATTACGTGATGATGCATACGTTCCATATGGTCCAATTGATCCAAACACTTGGAGTTATTATTCATTTGTTCAAGGTTCATGGACTGGTTCTGGTTGTAACAGTAAAGATTATATTCAGTTCACTGGTACCGAATCAAATATGCCATTACAAGTTGGTGTTGGTGCCAATGGTAAAAATGGTCAAAATGGTATCTCTGTCTGGTTACTCTATGGTTATGTAGTCGTTGATATTAACGTTGACCTCAAACCATCCATTACAATTGCTCCAACATATCCACCAACATATCCACCAACATATCCACCAACACAACCACCAACACAACCACCAACATATCCACCAACATATCCACCAACTCAACCACCAGTTCAAGGTAAATTAGTTTAGAAATACCACAATACATAAATATAGCTACCATATATACTAATATATAAATTTTATTAATTATAGATTGTTCAACATTACAATGTCCAGAAGGATTCCATTGTGAAATTGGATCAAATGGTCATAGAGCATGTGTTTGTGATACACCAAAACCAACAATCGCACCAACTAAACCACCAGTTAATGCATGTGATAATGTACAATGTCCAAAAGGATTCCATTGTGAAGTTAATCAACATACCAATGTAGCTTCATGTATTTGCGATACTCCACCAACAATCGCACCAACTAAACCACCAGTTAATGCATGTGACAGAGTACAATGTCCAAAAGGATTCCATTGTGAATTTAATCAACAAACCAATGTTGCAGCATGTATTTGTGATACACCAACACAACCACCAGTTAATGCATGCGACAGAGTACAATGTCCAAAAGGATTCCATTGTGAATTTAATCAATATACCAATGTCGCTTCATGTATTTGCGATACTCCACCAAGACCAACTCATAAACCACATCATAGAGGTTGTCGTCCAGATAGTTGCGCTAAAGGTGAAAAATGTATTTGTTTAAAGGAAAAAGTTTACTGTATTCCAAAGACAACTTGTGATAGAGTAAAATGTCCAATTAAACATCATTGTGAATCAAATAGAAGAGGTCAATTATTCTGTGTACCAGATTGTCCAACTTTAAGATGTGATCAAATTGGTTGTCCAGAAAATCATAAATGTGTTCAACGTCGTGATGGTGAATTATTCTGTAAATACGTTGCACCAAAACCAACAATTAAACCAACAATTAAACCAACAAAACCACCAAGAGATTTTGGTGGACCATATAATGAAGATGTATCTGATTTAGGTTACAGTAATGCAGAAGTTGAACAAGCTATTAGAGATTATGAAAGTCGTCCAACTCAAAGACCACTCGTTGCTACTCCAAGACCATCCATTGCTCCACCAAGACCAACACTTGCACCAAGAGTCGTTGATACTCAAGCTGATGATTTCTTTGATGGTGTAAACATTGGTTTTGGTGATGGTGGTTTTAAAAAATAAAAAAAAGTACCAACATTTCAAATTAAATTAAATTAATTTGTATGAAAAAAAAAAAAAAAAAAAAAAAAAAAAAATAAAATAAAATAAAAAAAAAAAAAAAAAAAAAAATTAATATAAAAAAAAATAAA
>JABXES010009727.1:0-11617 GCA_013375695.1 Dictyostelium brefeldianum | reverse complement strand
GATATATGTTGATCGTAAATACTTTTTTTTTTTTTTAAAAAAAAAAAAATAAAAAAAAAAAAAAAAAAATAAAAATTTTAAAAAAAAAAAAAAAAAAAAAAAAAAAAAAAAAAAAAAAAAAAAAAAAACTAAAAAAAATTTAAAGTTTTTTTTTTTTTTAAAAAAAGTTTATTTTTTTCAATTTTTTTATACATACAGAGAGGCAGTTTTCTCTCGCGTTGAATAATCAACTAAATCGTTATTATGTGTTGGTGTGTGTGGTAGTTAAAATTAACAAAACACACTTGAAAATTAAAATCGATCATATATACTTACTTTTATTAAAAATTCCTTTGTTTGAGTTAAAGAGATAATATAAAAAACCGTTGGATGTTAAAATTTTTTTTTTTTTTTTGAAATCCGAAAATGGATTTTATTTTTTTTTTTTAAATAGAAATACACAAGACATCAAAAGATACTAAAAGATCTAGATCTAGATATTATAAATATATTTTAATTATTGAATTTTTACATTTTAATAGTTTTATTATATAAGGTTTTTAATGAGAGGGAGAATGAGTGTGGGCGAGTTAATTATGCGTATTTGTTATTTGTTATTTATATTTTTAATCTAAACCTAAATCAGGGAAACCACCACCAGCACCACCACCCATCATTTTAGCTAAATCCGCCATACCATCCCCACCTTTATTATTACCACCACCACCACCACCACCAAAAGCACTCATCATTTTACCAAAATCAGGCATACCACCACCTCCAGCACCACCCATCATTTTAGCTAAGCCATCCATACCACCCATACCTTTTAATGAATTCATTAAACCTTGCATACCACCAGCAGCATTCATTTGTTTCATCATTTGAGGAGGCATCATATTTTGTAATTGTTGCATACCTTTTGCAGCACCAGCTTGACCACCCTTACCAGATAACATACCACCAAGACCACCACCAATTAATTTTTCAAATGTTTTATGTTGTTCCAATAACTCTAATACTTCATTTGGATTTCTACCAGAACCTTGAGCAATTTTAATGATACGTTCTTTTGTAATTGGTTTTTTACCATCCAATTCCTTTTCGGATAAACTATCCAATATATTAATGTATGCTTTTAATTTTAATCCACCTTCGTTACCAGATAAACCAGGCATTTGACTCATACCAGGTATCATTTGAACCAATTTATCAATTGGTCCCAATTGCATAATTTGTTGAAATTGTTGTTGCATACTTCTCAATGTGAATTTACCTTCAGCAATTTCCTTGTGAGATTCTGAATTTTCTGGGATAACTTCTTTGATTTTTTCAAGCATACCTTTCATATCACCATAACCCAACAATTTACTTACAAATGTAGATGGATCAAACAATTCCAAATCTGTTAAATGTTCACCAGTACCAATGAAAATGATTGGTGTTTTTGTTGCTGCAACCGCTGATATTGCACCACCACCCATTGAATTACCATCCATTTTAGTGATAATAATTGAACCAACTGTAACACTTGAACGAAATGCAGTTGCTTGATCGTATGCTGCTTGACCAATTGAACTATCCATAACGAAAATGACATTATCTGGTTTTACCGATGTTTCAATTTGTTTCATTTCTTCAAATAATTCACTATCTTGTTTATGTCTACCAGATGTATCTACAATGATAATTTCTGTACCATCCTTTTTAAATATATCAACACCAGTACGTGCAACTACAACTGGATCTTTCTCTGTATCACTACCATAATAATGAATTTTTGCTTTTGCAGCATTGTGACGTACTTGATCGAAAGCACCAGCACGAAATGTATCTGCACATACAATTGCAGTGGAAAAACCTTTCTTTTTGTAAAAGTATGCCAACTTTGTAACAGATGTTGTTTTACCTGCACCTTGAAGACCAACAAACATAACTACATTGGATTTACCTTTTGTTGGTTTCCAAAGTGGTACTTGTGGATCCAATAATCTAATTAATTCATCGTATACAACTTGTTTGATAATCTTTCTCTTGTTTAAACCTGCTGCAATTTGATCCAATTTAATCTTTTCTTTGATATTCTTTCTCATTTGAATGATTAGTGACATACTAACATCTGATTTACTCAATGCATTTCCAACTTCTTTTAACAATTGATTAATTGTATCTTCATTTACAATAGTTGTTTCACTTAAACTTCTAAATGCATTTGATAATTGATTACCTAAATCTGCTAAAACCATCTTTATTTATATATAATTTATTTAATAAAATATATATGAAAAAACTTGTGTGGAAAATAGTTTTTTTAAATTAAAAAAAAAAAAAAAAAAAAATTTTATTTTTTTAAAAATTTTTTAAGAAGTCAACATGACTGTGCGTTAGTCACCACTTTTTCCAAATTTTTATATACAATTATTTCTACATGTACATTTTAAATATGTGTATAGAAAGAAAATATATAAACAAACAAATAATTATTATTTTTACTAATATGATTATTAAGGAATTCCCCTTAATTATTTATAAAGATAAATTGAAATTTTTATAATTTTTAAAAATTAAAATCCAAATTTAGTAATTTTTTTTATAAAACTATTTTAGTTGAATAAAAAAAATAAAAAAAACAATGGTTCTTTAATAGATTTGAAATTTCACCTTGAATATAAAAGTGAAATTAAAAAACAAAAAAAAAGAACACATTAATATAATTTCATTAGTATATACACAATAATAACAAATAATAATAATTATAATATTAAAAATGTTAAATAATACATCAAAATTAATTAAATTAAATAAATTAAATTTAAATAATTTAACAAAATCAACATTAATTGTAGCTGGTAATAATAATATTAATAATAGACAATTATTTTATTCAACAAGCAAGAAACAAGAACAAACAAAACAAATTGAACAACATAAACAAGATCAAGTATCAATTAAAAGTTCAATATTTTTAAATTATGATAATGGTAAGGATAGAGGTGGATACATGAAAAAATCATTATATGATTATGATCCATTAACAGCAAATATTGCAAAAGATACAACTGAATTCTTTGCATTTGGTGATACTCCAGTTGGTGATATAATCAAGGGCAAACATGAAAAACAAATAATTTTCGTTTGTGAAAATGATAGTATATTCGATGCAATTAAAACAATGGATAAATATGGTATTGGTGCATTACTGGTTA
The DNA here is from genome assembly GCA_013375695.1 of Dictyostelium brefeldianum. NCBI lineage: Eukaryota > Evosea > Eumycetozoa > Dictyosteliales > Dictyosteliaceae > Dictyostelium > Dictyostelium brefeldianum. The sequence continues at coordinate 8,432 of JABXES010009727.1, read as the reverse complement.
CATCAGCAACACCAGAAAGTTCATTAGTTGGTATTTTCACTGAACGTGATTATCTTGGTAAAGTTGCATTACTTGGTAAACAATCTAAAACAACTAAAGTTCAAGAAGCAATGACTAGAAACATAACTACAATCGATCAATCAGTTGGTGTTGTTGAAGCTATGAAATTAATGACAAATAAACGTTTCCGTCATATTCCAGTAACAGATTCAGATGGTTACAATGTAATTGGTATTGTCTCTATAACAGATTTAATTAAAGCATTACGTTCAAATCAAAAAGAAACTATAAAATATTTAAATGATTTCTTAAATGACCCTGGTCGTTATTCACTTTAAAGTGGACAAACCAACTAACCAACCAAATAAATAATAAATAAATTCGTTTAACTTCACAACAACAATTACAACTTTCAATATCTTTTTTTTACCAATAATAAATATCTTCTATCACGTTTTTTATTTTCACGTTTATTTTTGTAGCAGTTGGTCTTTCGTTTTTTTTTAAATTTGAATTTTTTCGAATTTTTATTATTTTAAATTTAAAAAAAAAAAAAAAAAAAAATTTTTTCCACCTACTCGTTTTATTTTTTCATTTTATTATTTTTTTTTCAATATTGATTTAATTCACATACAGATAAATATATAAAAATGCCTAAAGGTAAATTTAAAATTTAAAAATAAATAAACTTAAGCAAATAAAATAAATAATAAAACTTGTATTAATATAATTATTATTTCTATTTCTTTGTATAACAGATCAAAAAGCTATCGAATCTAAAAAAAGAAAGAAACAAGAATCAGAATCAGAAACTGAATCAAGTGAAGAAAACAATCAATCAGAATCATCCTCATCAGAATCTGAAGATGAATTAAAAGTTGTTGGTGAAAATGATTCATCATCAAAAAATACATTCAAAAAAGCTGAAAACACTAAAACTGAAGCTGCACCATCAGAAGGTGGTCTCTCTGCTCAACAAAAAACTGATGATGACTTAAAAGTTTTCGTTGGTCAATTACCATCAGGTGTCACCGAAGATGATCTCCGTGAATATTTTGGTGAATGTGGTAACATCACAAACATTAAAGTACTCAATGGTAATCCACAAAGAGTTGCTGCATTTGTTACATTTGACTCTGAAAAAGGTAGAGATGCTGCTATCGCATTGAATGGTCAAGATTACAATGGTCAAGCATTAAGAATCAATGGTGCAAACAGCAAACCATCAGACGGTGAAGGTGAACCAACCACTATCGTTTGTAGAAATATTTCATTCACTGTCGATGAACATTTAGTTAAAGAATTCTTTGGTGGTTGTGGTACTATCACTCGTGTCTCTTTACCAACATATGAAGATTCTGGTAGATTAAAAGGTTTCGCTTTTGTTCAATTCGAAACTGAAGATGCCGTCGAAAAAGCTATCGCTTTATCTGGTACAAACTTTGAAGGTCGTGACGTTCAAGTAGAAAAATCACAAAGAGGTGGTGGTGGTAGCAGAGGTGGTAAGTAACAATTCACTAGTCTGTACCTTGCTTGCGAATATTAGTATACTAATTTATTCTTTCTTTTTCTCTTTCTTTCTTATTAGGTCGTGGTGGTAGAGGTGGTTTTGGTGGACGTGGAGGTGGATTCGGTGGTGCCAAACGTGGTAGATTCGAATAAATTCACAAAACCCTAATATACATACTCATTTTTAAATATATAATATAAATACCAACCTACCCCCTTCCCGATTACAACAACAATTACAATAACAAACAACAATTACGATAAACCTCAAAATGTGACCAAGATATAGCGATCAAGGTTCCAAAACAAAAAAACTGGAAAAATTAAAAACGAAAAAAAAAAATATAAAATAATAATTTTAAAAAAAAATATATATAACAAACTGTGTACAAAGAGATAGATAAGAGGGACGGCGTCCGATTATATATTTTTTTAAAAATTTATTATATTTATATTGTCTTTTTTTTTTTCCAATTTTTAATTTATAAAAGTTTTTTATTTTCTTCTTTCTTTTTCTCTTTCAACATTTCCAACAAATAATCAATGTAAATATTACGCGCGTATCAACATAATAACTTTATTATGTATTTAAAAACAACAATTAAAAATAAAAACAAAATTTAAAATAATATATTATCTCTTTTTATTTAAATTGTTCTTTTGATCTTACAATTGACGATGTGATTACTAAATAGTTGATCCAAATTAATAAATTAAAAATAATAAATTCAAAGTGAGTAGAGCTATTAGCTAATAGCTTCTTTCCACTAAATTCTCAAATGAATCAATAGTAACTATGATATTGACTATGATAGTGATAATGAATCAATTGATTCAATGGCCAACATATTAAATACATTATCAAATTTTAAAAAATTGTAACAATTAATAACAACTGATCGCCATAATTTCGCCTTTCCATTTTATAAATAAATTAGTTTCAAATATAAAATAAAAGGACAAAATTGGTTTAGATTTTGCAATATTGGATAGAGTGATATTACATTTTTTTTTATTTTTTAAAAACTTGATTATTATATTAATTGTTACAATTTCAGATCAGTTGGTATGTGATAATATATCACTAAGGATGATAATCTATCAAATGTACATTTGGCATAATTAAAAAACAGTGGTGCCCTGATATTCAATTTTTAAGCCTCATCCTCAACAAATATATATATATATAATTTAACTTTTATTCAATTGAATTTAATAATTATTTAAAATTTATGGTATTCTATCATTAAAACAATTTAAAAAATGTTGAAAGGAGTTATTTATTGATTATCATTATTGCTTGGCAACTTGTAATGTACCTGTTGGTACAAGATTTGCATCTTCAACGGTTGTAGAATTTAATTCAGCAGTTGTATAAATTTTTCTTGGATAGGTGTTTGAAAGAGTGAATTTACCACTTTGAGAGGAGTTATTAGAGACAAAAGTGTGAACATCAATTAATTTAGTTGATAATGGGAAAGTACCTTTAATTGTGGAACCATCAGATAAACGAATTTGAATTAATGATTCAGTGTATGCTTGTTTTGGTACATATACGGCAGCTGGTGGCGCAACAGTTGCAGCTGGTTTTGATTCAGTGGTGGCACCATTATTTGCAGCAGCTTGATTTCTTTTAGCAGCTCTTTCAAGACGATCGGCTTCAACTTTTGCCTTGATTTTAGCTTTTGCAATACGGTCAGCTTCTTTTTCTTTTCTGTCTTTTTCTTGATCTCTTTTTAATTGATCCTCTTGCCATTTTGAGAGGGCTTGTTGAGAATTTCTACCACCTGCACGACGATTAATTTCTCTTTCAATTTCTTTCTTTGCTTCTTCTTCTGCTTTCTTTACTCTAATTTCAGCGATACGTGCTTCTAATTTCTTTTTTTGTTCTGCTCTTTCCTCTGGTGTTAATTGATAGTTTTCAATATCATGTTCATGAGCTACAAATTCATGTTCTACATTATGCTTGTTTGTATCTTTACATTTTTGACATAAATCATAATTTGGACAAACTTTACATTTATATCTGAATCCAATAATTTGTTCTTGACACATATCACATAAAGCATTATGAATTGTTGTTGGATATGTTGTTGTGGTAGTTGTAGTTGAAGTGGTATTTGAATCTGTAGTTGTAGTGTTGTTTGAATCTGTAGCTGGTGCTGAAACTACTGGATCATTTGCACCAGTATCACCTTCTAATGGTTCATCGATTGTTGGTGAATCCATATTTTCAAATATCCAATCCATTGCTTGTTGTGATGATGAATTATTTACAATTAATAACGCTTTTCTTGCTCTATTTTGTGGGAAACCCATTTCCAATAAATCTTTTATCATGATTGGATCAGGTTGACTTGCTCTTGCTGGTTTATTAGTTGTTCTAGTTGGTGTGGCAGTGGTAGTGGTGGCGTTTGAACCAGTTGAAGTTGCATTTAAAAGATTATTATATGCAGATGGAGTTGAGGTTGTAGTTGTACCAACTTGTTGTTGATATTGTGCTTGTTGTTCTTGTTGTTTTCTTTCTAAATTATCTAAATAAGCTTGACGACTACTTCCACTACCACCTCCCAATGCATTACCTTGTGTTGCAAATGACATTTGTGGTTGTAATCTTTCAATTGATTGTTTTAATTGATTTTTATCGGCACCACTAAATTCATGTACTACTTGTCTACCAATAAAAAATTTAAATGTTGGCATTGCTCTAACATTTTGTTGTTGTGTTGTTGACTATTGTAAAGGTTATGATGATATTAATATCGTCAATGACGGTAGTGGTAGTGTATAGTGGTGAGCATGTATATATATTACTTACTTTACATTGATCAACATCAACTTTTAAAAATACAACATCTGTATATTCGTTACTGAATTGTTCGAAAACTGGCCCAATCACTTTACATGGGCCACACCAAACTGCAGTAAAATCAACTACTACTAATCTTTTACCTGCTGATACTAATTCTGAATCTAATTGATTATCAACTAATACTGTATTTGTGAATTATAAATATATGTTAATATCAATAAAATATATTTTGAGAAATAATTAATAATGGTGATGAAATTGATTTTATTGAATTACCTTTTACTCTTCCGTGTGACATTGTTATAGTTATGATATATATGAAAAGTAATATACAAATTGTTTAAAAAAAAGGTTGTGTTAATGTAATAATAAAATGATAAAAACTTTTATGTGTTGTGTAAATTAAATTAATAAAAATGAAAAAAAAATATATTTTTTAAAAAAAAAAAAGTTTAAATTAAATTTGTGAGATCATTTTTTTTTAAGAATTTTGGTTGAATTTCGATTGTTTAATTTATTGAGTTGGCTCACCATATCAACACAAAAAATGAAATTTAAAATATCTAAAGGGTCAATGAATTTCATGATTTCTTCTTTTCTAAATTTGCTCTTGTGTGGCGATTTGAGCGGTTGTTATCCCAAGGGCAAAGGCTCTTTACCATTTTGTACGAGGGTGGTAATTTAACTTATATAGTTAATAAAGATAATAATATTTTATAACATATATAATTGTATACAATAAAAATAATGTTTATTTATTTTGTTTATTTGTTTTGAATTATGTTTTTTTTTTTATGTTTTTTTAAATGTTTTTTTTATATTTTTATATTGTGTTTATAACAGTGTGGTTGATTTGTGTTGTTTGATTTATGTTTGTTTAATATTTATTATTTATATAATGTGTGGTGTTATTATTTGTTTAAGAATTATATGTATTGATTATTAATTATTTGTTGATTATATGATTTGATAAATAAATCTAAGTAAAAGATGTAGTCTATTACAATTTTCATGGTGGTATCAATAAAAGACAACTCATATTCGAACCTACGAGATACGAATCTGAGTGAGATAGTTGCTTAATGCTTAAGCAACTGAACTATTCTCTCCTCTCAAAAAATTTTTTTTTTTTTTTTTTTGATATAAATAAACTATTGTAATATACAATTAGTATATTATTTTTTATTTATTTATTTAAGGCTTTTTAGTTTTTGTGAATTTAAAATGATATGTTATTTTAAATTAGGTATTTAATAATTAATTGGTGGTGTAATTGTTGGAATTGGTTCATTTGTGATTATGCTCCATTCTTTTTTAAATTTTTTTGATGGTTTCGGACCATTGGGTTTCTTTTTGAGTTTTTGTGAGGTTGTTTTTAAAGACAGGGAACATTATCAATTTTAACCAAAACTCAATTAAAAACAGAAGAGTTACTTTTTTTTATTTGTATCAGGTGGGTTTTTAATTGCTTCTTTAATAATTATTCTTAATTGAACATCTAGTCAACCTGGTTTTGTTGATGGTGGTTTTGTTGAGTAATACCCTGAAAGAAATCTAATATATGTTGGATACTCTCTTGTTTTACATAATTCTAAAAACATTTTCTTCTTTATATTTTGTCTACCGCCCAATGCATTCTTTCCCTTCATTATCTATTTTTCTTGTTTTAATTTCAACTGTGGTCATTTTAGTTTAATATGTTTTTATGAGAAATTAAAAAAAACAATTTATTTTTATTTTTTAATATTGACCCAAGGTACCAGTTTCAAAAACAGAAATTACTCTATTTGAACGATTTGGTGTTTGACTATGCCATTTAGAATTTGATAGTTCTTTTGCAGCTTCTGACCATTTCTTTTCCTTTAAAAGATTTAATGATTTAGTAAATTGTGATACACCTTGAGCACCCATTTGAAAAACCATATTTACTAATGCCATTTTACGAATTGGATCTAAACCTTTATAAACTTCAGTCAATGTTGAGTTACTTCCAATTGATGAAATTGAAGTTGATACATCATTTTTAAACAATTTTTCAGATTCATCATTTGTAATTACACCATTTGTTTTACGACCAACTTCTTTATCTAATGTTTCTATAGCTACATCTCTATTTGAATTTTTAGTTATTAAATGACCAACACCAATTGTAAAATAGTCTTCTGAATCTGTATACATTTCTAATATACAATGTTCATCTTTTTTTAACATTTCATATAAATCTACCATCTTTTATTTTTGTTATATATTTGTGGAACAAAAAAAAAAATATTATTTTTATATTTTTTTTTTTTGAATTTGGGTGATTATAAACTACAACACACACAAAAATAAAAAAATAATTAAAAACAAATAAAAATGTGTGTTTAATTATTATTTCAGAAATTTATTTGAGAGTTTTGAATTTTTGTTTTTTTTAAAAAAAAAAAATTTGGTATTGATTATTATAAAGAAGGTGTTTTGGTAGTTTAATATCATTTTATATCTATATAAAAATAATGAAAAAATACACTACATAATGGTCTATCTAATGAATGTAAAATAAATGAAAAATAAAATAAAATAAAAATAGATATAAATATATACAAATTTTAAATATTTTAAAAAAACTATTGAATAAAAAAGCTTAAAACTTTATATTGGTGGGTAAAAAGATTTATTAAAATATTATTAAATTTAGTCCATATCCATAAATTTAATATATTTATATATGAAACGGTCATTCATACATTGTAAAAGCCTTGAATTACATTTATTAATATAAATGCATTCCAATGAAGGAGGTATTATACCATCCAATGATAAATCTTGATGAAATGTAACACCTGTAAGATATAATGATTTTAAATTATGAGGTAATGAACCAACTGGTATTGGATATTCAGTATCCAATACTAATTTTGTAATTGAATGAGGTAGTTTACCAACTTCAACTTTAAAATCAAATGAACCCATTGTCAATGTTAATAATGAGTTTGGAAATACATTTGAATTGAATGTCCTTTCATACTTTCGAAATTTCAAGTATGTTAATGAATCTGGTAATGTTTTTGCTGGTAAAAATTCGTTGAATACACCAAATTTCAATGATTTCAAATTTGAAAGGTTGTAAAAGTAACCTTCTGGTATTGGTTGATCAAATACAGGAAGTTTAATTGATGTAATTGATTGTGGAAATATATTTGGGGTTAATGGTTGATTAAATAGTCCCATATTAATTGATGTTAAATTTGATAATTCATTGGCCATATTGAATGCTCCATCATACCTATCCAAGTATAATGATTCTAATAATAATGGAAGTGATCCTGACATTATTTCACTTTTGAAATGATTACCAAATTTAATTGAAACTACATTTTGTGGAATATCACCCGGTTTAATAATTTGATCAAAAAAATCTTTAAATTCAATTCTTTTAGTTGATATATCAAATGAAGTATTTGATAATAAACGATTACCACTATATACACAATCTAAATTACATACTGAATTTGGAATTGAACCAGCTTCTATATAACCACCATAAAGTTTGCCTAATACTAATTTAGTTAGGGATTGTGGTAATTGATTTCGTTTAATTGATTGCTGAAAACTATAACCAATATCCAATGCCAATAGAGATGATGGTAACCATTCTAATGATAATTCTTGATTGAATTCACAACCAAAACCAAATTTCAAACTTGTGATACTATCAGGTAAAATACCTTTAATGAATTGGAATGAATTTATTTCCATTTCAAACACAACACTAGTTACTGAGTTTGGTATACTATTAACTTGTAATTCAATATGATTACCATAAAAATATATTTCAGTTAAACTTGTTGGCAATGAATTTGCTATTAATATATCAGCATCGCCATCAAATTTTTGACCTTCCTCCTCGTCTCCACTAGTACCATGTAATTCAATATCATTACCATCAGAATATATTTCGGTTAAACTTGTTGGTAATGAATTTGCTATTAATATATCAGCATCGTAATCAAATTCTTCTTGATCCTCGTCTCTATGATTACCTTGTAATTCAAGTTGATTTAAATAACTTGTATATTTGTATTTGGGTAAATCACACATTTGAATTCTAATTCTTTTATTTAAATGG
>JABXES010009720.1:0-11623 GCA_013375695.1 Dictyostelium brefeldianum | reverse complement strand
AAAAAATTAATTTTTTTATTTTTTTTATTAATATTAATTAAAAAAAATAAAAAAAATTTCAACAAAATTTTTTTTTTTTAATAAAAATTTTATTTTAAAAAAAAAAAAAAAAAAAAAAAAAAATCAATTTTTTTCAAATTTAAGCTGTCACATCCATATGAGAGCATCAACTTTTTTCAATTTTTTTTTTTTTGTTTTTTTTTTTAAATAATAAATTAAAGGACCTCCTCAATAATATTATCTTTTTGAAAGATACACAAAGATAAAGAGGGAGATAGTATAAACAAATCAGGTTTTTCAATTATATATTAATTCAATCACATATTGTTATAGTATCTCTTACAAATCACCCCTTTTTTTATTTAAATTCACACCATTTCAACCAACACAAAATATATAATCATTTTTTTTTTTTTTTTAGAGGTACAAGATTGATTTATTTATTTTTTATTTTAAATATAATATTTTTAAATAATAATTTGGCGTATTCTGTTTGCCCATTTACTAAAAAATTAAACAAAAAAAAAATACCCTTTTAAAATCGTCATTTGTTAACAAAAAAAAAAAATTAAAAAAAAAATAAAAAATCAATCATTTGACAACCAGTGTCTGATACCTCTCTCCAAATAATTTCAAAGCAAAAATTCTTTAAATAAATAATATTATGGAATCCGACGAAAATAATAATTATTCAAATAATAATAATAGTAATAAAAATAATAGTAATAATAATAATAAAAATAATTTTAAATCAAATAATAATAATAAAAATATATTTAATAATAATTTATGGAGCAAAGGAGGAGAAGAACCAGACTTAAAATCACAAAATAAAAATCAAATAATATTTCCAAATGCCAATTTTAACACTGCTGGTGATAATTCATTTAAATTATATAATTCAAATTTAATACAGCAACAACTACAACATCAACTTCAAAATCAACTTTTACAACAAAATAATCAAATGCAATATAATAATATAATAAATGACCAAAACTATAATAATAATAATAAATCAAATAACAATAATAATATTAATAATAATAATAATAACTCTTTTAATCAATTCAATCAAAATATAACGTTAGATCAAAATAAACAACTACAATTACAACAACAACATCAATTACAACAATTACAACAACAACATCAAAAATTTAACAACATTAATATAACAACAACTACAACAACATCAGCGTCAACAACAAATAGTAGTTCAAATAGATATGGTGAATGGGTTCAATGGAATTCAAAAGAATTTATTCATTGTTCAAGGTTTCATAATATGGTATATTATAGAATTGGTAATTTAAAATTTCTATCAGAATCATTGGCAGAACCTGAACCGTGGGGTAAAGAGTTAAAAGTTTTAAAAATTTATGTAGATAATACATTTAAAAGGGTGGTTGAGGAAAATAAGTTAATAGCGTTTATTCCATTCAACAATAATATACCCAGTCTTATTTTATTTAATACAGGTCTATTGTCAAAGTAAGTTTTATTTAATTTTATATTTATTTTTACTTTTTATTTTGTACTGTTTGTATAAATAGTGGTGGGTGGTGGTGCACCTGTATTGTAAATGGTATAGAAAAATCAACATAAAATACCAATCAACAATAATATCAACAACAACTACATAATTTTCATGGTTTATTTTTATTACTGTTTCTTTTTAATTTTTTTTTTTTTGATATTGATATTTATTATAATTGTTTTTGTAATAGTGTATGTGTTTAAACTACCAATCAATCATTATCACATGAATTTCAATAATATTTCAAAAAAAATCTATACAACTGCTCACTGTTTTTTTTTTCTTTTGTTCAATCATAATAACTCATTTTACAACATGTTTTCAGTCTAAAATACCAAAAAGAAGTCGCGTATGACCCAGGTGTAAATCTTGAAATCATACCCAAAACAGTTTCTTAACGTTTTTTTTTTTTTGTTTATTTTTTTTGTTTTTTATTTTATTTTATTTTTCATTTTATTCAATTCATACCAACGTTGAACCGAAAATATGTTTTTCTATTTTATTTTAAAAATTTATTTATAATAATACTATAATGTGTTGTTTAAAAACACGAAAATTGACATTTTAATTAACGTTTAAATTTTTATTTTTTTTATTTTTCTTTTTAAATTAATTTTTTAACTTCCCCAACGTTTTACGTTTAAAAAAATCATGATATCTATATCTATATACATCTATCTATCATCACCACCCAATCATTTATAGAAATTATGAAGAAATATTTTGTGTTTTACAAAATATTAAATTGGCATCACAAAAAGATAGAGAATTGGAATTTGGAGGTAGAAAATGTGATGAACGTCAATGGATACTTAAACAGTTTGTACCATTTTCATCATTTAATGATCATCAAATATTTCATAAATATGGTAAACAAATTCCTTCAATTCATTTTAGTATACTACCGAAAAGACCAAATTACTATATAACAATTCCTTCATCGAAATACTATACATTTGATCCAAACGTTGAAATTGAATTAAATTATATCAACTTTATTGAAATATTAAAAAATGCAGAAAAATCAAAAATAGATAGATTACCACTTGAATATATTTATTGTTCTGCAGATGAGCTATCTTCAAGATTCCAAAAGAATATTCATTGTACAATTAATAGATTAAAATCAAATCCAAGATGTGGTGTACCACAATTTCATAGAGATTCAGATGGTACTCATAGTATTGATTTATTAGTTCCAATATTTATGGGTAAAAGTGATTGGTAAGTATATTTATGAATATATTGTAATAGTAAACGTAATACTAATCTATTATTATTTCTATATGTAGTTCATTGGTATTAAGATATCAAAGTAACTCAAATGTTGAATATTATAAAGTTAGAGGATTTTTATCAAAAGAAGATTCATATATAAACGCAAGAGTAATTCAAAAAATTGATCAAAAATGGTTATATTATTCAGATTTGCTAGAAGATGGTAGTAGTTTTGATGAAATAAATAATAATAGTAATTTAGTTAATAGTACAAATAGTATTAGTCGACCAAATTTTAATAATAATAGTAATAACGCCAACAACAATAATAATAACAATAGTAATACAAACCTCAGTAATCAAATGAATAACAATATTAATAATAACAACAGCGGCAGCAACAATAATAATAACAATAATAACAATAATAACAAAAAAAATAATGAAGATAATTTTGGATACTTTTTATCAAATAGTAATATTGATATCAATAGTATTATATATCGAAATAATGGTGGTCTAGACATATACTATTCTAATAATATTAATAGTAGTGCGGATAATATTAAGGGTAGTAATAATAACAACAATAACAACAACAATATCAATAATAACAATAGTGGTAACAACCAGATTGACAAAAATAATGTATTTAAAAATAACTATATTGACTTTAATAATAATAACAATAACAACAATACATATCAATCTAATAAAAATTTGAATAAATTTGGATCATATAATAATAACAATAACATTTCAACACACCAACCACAACCACAACCACAGCCAACCATTACATTTAATAAGCAATCTACTACTAGTGTTCCAATATCAACAACTCCGACATCAAATTCTTCAACACCAACTGGTTTTTCACCATCAACAATTAATAATCTAAATTCAAATTTTAATAATTTATTGATGGAAGATGATAATAATAATAATAAAAACAACAACAACAACAACAACAACAACAACAACAACAACAACAACAACAACAACAACAACAACAACAGCAACAGCAACAATATCAGTAATAATAACACTACCAACAATAATAAAAATAAAAAAAATAACGAAAATAGGTATACAGAACCAATAAAAAAAAACCAATCAAATAAATAAATTTAATAAAAGTTTATTGTGGCCGCATATAAACACCATATATAATTAAATTAAATATATATAAAATGCCACATTATATAATTAATTAATTTTAAAAAGAAAGTGTATAATTCTTTGTATTTGATTGTTTCTGTTGCATTATGATTAATTTCCATTTTTTTTAAAAATTTTTGATAGATATTTTTTGATTTTTTCATTATTTAAAAAAAATATATACAACGGACGAAAAATGAAATACACAATTGATGATGTTGGTATGTCATGTCTATCATCCATACATTTATTACTATGATAGATACTAATTATGTATACCACAATTAGAACAAGTTTTTAATGAATGTAAATATACATTTTCATTACCAAGTTTAGAACAAATTAAAAATATAAAAAAAGGTGATATTGTTAAATTAATATTCAGAGAAAGAGTTGGAGTTGAAAGAATGTTTGTAATTGTTTCTGGTAAAAAGAAACCAATATTAAATGAAGAAGGTGAAGAAGTAATTAAATTACAAGGTACATTAGATAATTCACCATACCAATTAAGAACAATTAAATGTGGTGATCGTGTAACATTTGACAATTTTAATATAATTTCAATTCATGGTCAATCAAATGAAAGAGAACACCCAGACTTACAATCATTAAGTAATGAAGATAAACAAATAATTGATACATTTGCAATGGTTAGTAATGAAATATTAATTGATAAAAAAGAAATAACCAAAATGTCAAGAGATGAACCTGCTGAAGATGATGATAATAAAGATAGTGGTTGGTGTTTTTTCAGTGGTCAAGAGAGTGAATCATATATGACAAATCCTGATAACTTTAGATCAATTTTATTAGGTAGAATTTTAAATGATGATGATTCAATGTTACATTTATTAAATTCACCCGTTGGAAGTGCTTTTAAATTTAATCCAAATGAAAATATATGGGAAATTGATAACGAAGATGAAAAAGACAAAGAAGAAAATGGTAACGGTGGCGAAAACGAAACTCAAATGGATGAAAAAGAATAATATTTATTATAGTTTATACTCATTATTTATGTTTATTGTTTATTGTTTAAAATCAAATAAAATTAAACTTTCATATGTATTGGTTATTAGTTTAATTACTTTTTCCTTTTTTTTTGTTTAATTTCATGTTAGAAAAGATAAAAATTTTAAATTTAATTTAGATATGTGTTTGGATGAAATTAGCAATAATAAATACAACTTTTATTCCTATAAAATGGTATTTGATTTGTTTATAAAATGGTTTATTATTTGAAGTATTATTAGTTTTAATACTAGTATTTCCAACTAGTACACCAAATGCATTTGGTTTTAGTGCTTGTGTTATTGAGGATATACAAAACCATTAATTTATGTGATCTAACGGGATTTAAAGGTAAAATGCACCAGTCTTGATAATTGTGAAAATGGTAGAAAGGTTGATAGTTAAACAAAGACAGGTAATTTGGTTATTGATTTATTTCCAAGTGGCAATAACAAGTTGTATCAATTGTTTTTTTGAGAAGAGAACTATGAAATGTTCAGCACTTAAAAATTTAAGTTTCAATAAAATAATTATTATATTTTTATTAATCTGGAAATACTATTATTGAAACTAATAATTAAATAAAAGATAAATGGATAACAATTATGACAATAATAGCTCAATGGAAGTTAGCAATAAAAAATGTAATGAACATATAACAGAGGATATAGTAGCAATATGTATTCAATGTGATAATATACCAGTTTGTATGAAATGTATAATAGGTAAAGGTGAACACAATGCTCATAAAATTGGTGAAATCAATAATGAAACAGTAGATCCAATTTTAAAAGAATTACGAACAATCACAATACCAAAATTAAATGAATCATTAAAACAAAGTAAATCACAATTAGTTGAATATGATAATCAATTAGAAATTAAATATACTGAAAATACACATAAAATTAAATCAACATTTCAAAAATTACATAATAAAATGACTGCAATTGAAAGGGATTTAATTAGACAATTAGATACTACATTAGATGAAAATAGAGATATACACTCTGCTCAACATTCATCATTTGATAATAACAATAAATTAATTGATATGTTAAATACAAAATATAGTCCAAATAATAATCAATACAATAGTACTGAAAATTTAAAACATAATCATCAATCTAAACAGTTATTATTTGCAATTAATAATTCATCATCACATTTTAAACAATCACAACTTGATGAAAATATTTCAAATAAAAATGAAATTAATAATTCAATTAAATCATTTTTCACTATAAAAGCAAATGAAGTACAGCAAAAAATACATCCAATACAACAAATACCACTATTACAACCAGTATCAAAAGATACAAACCAAAATCTAAAATCTAAAGAAGTAAAATGTAAATATTATAATATTTTTTAAATTAAACTACAATCTTACTAATTAGTTACCAATTGTTGGGGAATTAGTAAACTATTACACTTTTTTATTATGTAGGGAAGGTGTTACTTTTAAAGAAGGTTCATGTTATTTTGCAGCAGATTATTATTCTAAATTATCAACAGCATCATTCCCATCATCTGCCCATACATTATTTATATTTAATGAGTTTAATGAATCACTTGAATCAATACCAAAATCAATTACGACTTTATTTATATCCAGTATTAATTGTGAATTAGTTCCAGGTTCAATACCAAATCATATTGCATTTTTAATATTATGTGATGGCTTCTATAAAACTATTACTAAAGGTGTTATACCACCATCAGTTTGTATTTTATCATTAGGTAATATTGTTAAACCATTGGGCGAAAACTCAATTCCAAATTCATTAGCAATTATCCAAAAATCATCCTCATTCAAACATTTTATTAAATCTAAAATCAATCTACAAAAAGGTACTGATTATGGTAAATATGAATATGTATAAGAACAAACATAGATTAAATTCAATTAAATAAAAAACTAAAATGGTATAGAAAAACATTTGCGTAACTCGAGTTAAAATAATATTATTTTAATGTCAGGGCGCGAAGGTTTTTATAAGAATGAATGTACATCCTAATGTTATCCATCTTAAAATAATCAATAAAATTTTGTATAAAATTTAAATAATAAATTTCCATTGGAACAATAATGATAATCCAATTGTGATATATTCTGACCATGTGTTCATAAGTGATATTAAACCAGTTTGAATTGTTATAACATTGAAAATTATTTTATTGTTGTAGTTTAAAATTGTAGTTGTTTGAACAAGATAGAAACTGAATATGAAAATGATTAATGGTTGTGAAATTAAATGTTTTTTTAACTACATACACATATATTTATAGTGAAGTTTTACCACTGAAATAATAACCACTCATATCAATGTTTTTAGTGGTAAGAGTACGACCCAAACCTTCAGCAGCAGCATTAACGAGTACACCATGATCCATATCAATAGTCCATGTGAATAAACCACCTAAACCTTTTTGTTTAACATATTCACCTTTTGCTTTAACTGATCTTGGAGTATCAATTGACATGAATACTTTTGAAGTTGGATTATACAAGAAATCTGCATTTGCAATTGTATCAGTGTAAAGTGTGAATCCATTTTTACCTGATTTAGCATTCAAGTCTAAATAATTATAATGTAAATCATAATATTCAGTTGAACCCGATTCAAATGTACCAACAGTTGATGAAGTTTCACCATATTGACCTCTTAATGGAGAAATACCAGTTAGAGTAGCTTGTGCTGCATTACGAGTATATGCTGCATAACCAATTTGAACCATTTTTAAATCAATACCAACTGACGATAAATAATCAACTGCCGCATCAACGCTCCAATTCTTTGATGATGGATATGCATGAAGATTAGTATGATGGCCTAATTCAGTTGCCCATGGTACACCAAAGTAATCATAGGTCATTAAATTGATACCATCAAGACCAGCTGAGACTAAATCTTGAATTCTACCGGCTTTTAATCCATCTACACTTGCATTTGCAGCAATACTAATTTTAACATTTGGACGACCACTACTTGCAAACGCAGTTTTTAATTCTTTAATTAAAAGTACAAAGTTTGGAGCATCAGTTTCATCATAAGTATTATGTGGTTCACCTGGAAAACCTGGATATTCCCAATCAAGATCAATTTCAGTAAACATTGGGAATCTTGTTAAAATGTCCATTACACCATCAATAAATGATTTTCTTTTGGTAGCATCAGCAGCCATCCAATGGAATGCTTCAGACATTGTCCAACCACCAATTGAAAATGATAAATTAAGGTTTGGATTTTGATTTTTCAATTTCTTCAAACCACCAAGAACACCTTGAGCACTATTTTCATTAAAATGTGGCATAACATCATTGCTTATCCAACCCGCGAAACCAACATTACGATATGAAAGAACATCACCCCTAATTTAATAAATAATTAATTGTTTAATATACATACTTTTTGGAAATAATTATATAGGTTACATACCATGAGTCAGTAAAAGTTGGTTGCCATTGTTTTCTTTCAAATTCGGTTGCAGCCTTTTCAATTGTAGCTTGTTTAGCACCTTTATCACCCAAAATTCCATTGAAACCAATAATGATTTTATCAAATGCGGTAGCATTTACATTCATTAAATCACGACCACGACCAGCTTGTGATGGATCAGTTGCACCATCTAAACGACCATCATATTGACACCAATCAGTGTAATAACCAGATATTTTGTATTCATTCTTTTCATAGACATTGTAATTTGGTTGACCAACTCTAGCAGCAGAAAAAGATAATTGTTGATCAGTAGTTGATGCATTAAAACCAGTTCTACTATAAGTATCATCAGTTTTTTGATCTTTGATAATAATTGGTTGAGTAGACATATTTTTTAAAAAGTATTATAAATGTTTTAAAATTTGAAGAAATATTTATTTATTTATTATTATTGCTATAATATTGAAAATAATAAAAAAAACATTAACAATAAAGAGGTTTAAATAACAAAAAATAATATTATTAAAAAATAAAAATTAAATACATTGTAAATTAGACAATAAAAAAAGTGAAGAGATTGTTTGTTGGCGTCCAATGATTTACTAATCACCATTGCATGAGATTTAAGCACACAAAATTATTTAACAATTATATAAAAAATTGTTTTTGTATGAATATCATACCCCCAACATGCTAATAATAATAATTTACACCCCAACAATAAAAAAAAATAAATGTTGCCCAAAAGATTTTTAATATTAGGATCAAAAAAAAAACATATTGCCATTAAAGTGACTTTTGTGATATTATATCAACAAAAAAAAAATAGTTTTGTTATGTGTTATAAACAATGTCACACCAAAGTTTTATTGTGTTTGTTGTGTATTTGAATATTTGATAAAAACTCTTATGAGGTGTCTATAAGAAGAAGAATTACAATGAATAAATAGTAATCTCAAAAATTTAAACTAAAGGCCTCTGTCCTGGTTGGAAAATGGTTTTCTGAAAAATTTTTAACTTTTTTTTTTTTTTTTTTTTTAATTTAATTAAACAAAAACCCCTATAAACATAACTATAAAAGATAATTAATTAGTAATAATAAATAAAATGGGATATGGAGGTATTATAAGTAGTAAAGAAGATAGCAAAAAAGCAAGAAATAATACACCTGGTAATGAAGATGATGAAGTTTATATTCCAAAAGCAGATCATAATATTAGTAACATATTGGATAGAATTGATATGAATATTAAAACTGGTTCAAATAATATACTTGATGCATTAGTTCATACATCTGATGGTAGTTCAAATAAAGTTGTTAAACCAACAAACGAAATTGTTGAAAGTGATTTAATAGTTCCTTCAAATGTTTATAAAAAACCTGATACTCCATTACCAACTATAAAAACTGCATTATATTCAACAAATACAACAACTACAAAAACATCAAATTCAACTGTACCAATAAAAACTACAACCACTACAACAACTACTACAGCAACCAATAATAATATAGAAACAATTGATTCAGATAATAATGTAACTGCAACTGATAATATTACAAAAGAACATAAAGAACATCAACAATTTAATTAATTTTTACCTTTTAAAATCAAATAAAATTGATTGTTCATATTTATTAATTTTAAAAATGTATTCTGTAAATTTCAAAGATTGAATATGATTATACTTTACTACCAATGATTCCAATGAAGTTACAAATTCTTTATAATCATCATGTAATACAACACCTGCTTCAAAGTGAATAATTGATTTATTTTGATTTACTTTAATTATTTCTTGAAATAATTTTGGTGCGTTGATACCAAGTATTATAAACTTCTTTAAATTGACAACAGATGTAATCAACTCTGCAAACTTTTGATAAAATGTACCTGTATATAGTTTTTTAGTCTTGAATATACCGCCACTAATTCTACATTCATGACCAAATGTAATTTGTTTAATTGTTGAATTTGTTTTAAATAATTGTAATAACATTGCCCAATACTTTTCAAATTTCTTTATTTCTTTGCTTTGATGTTCATCTTCACTTGTTTTAGCAAATACTAAACTATTACATAAACATCTTCTTGTCTGTGTCTTTCTTTCATCAGGTGTTGATAACAAGTAAATTAATTTATCAAAACATACATTTACACTAAATGTATTTAATCTTGGTACAGTCCCATTTGATAAAATGTATTGTAAATCTTTTAATCTTGTTTCAAATCCATAAATTTCAATAAATGCTAAATTTTTTAAATAATTTGTTTGTGATCCATCTTTTCCAGCCAAAGTTTTAAACAAGTTGAAATTTAATGATGGTGGTGATGTTATGTACAACTGGTATAACTTTTCACTCCATAATTTAAATGACTGTAATATTATTTCTTTATCACCACAGCTAATTATAAGTGAAAATGTTTTCTTTGCAATATTATGTGTGTCCAATAACTGTTGTTGAGTTGTACTTTCATTTATTTCAACTTCTAATAAACTAATTGCAAGTTGATCTTTAAATTTACTGAAAAAAGATAACAATTTTGATAAATTGACATTTGTATTTTTAATGTTTCTTAATTTTAACTTTTTTAAATTATTACCATTAACCAATATTTCCATTTCTCTATCAATATAACTTTGTTCAATTGGTAATTCCACTTTTGTACTTAACATACGATAAAAGTATTCTTTATTTGGGTCGTGTTCATAATGTATTTTCAGAGTACGTACATTTTCAAGTTTAACAATTGAATACTTTTTTGAATTTTCAGTACCATATAATAAACTTGGTCTTCTATAATTAAAATCAACTGATACATATAAATTATTTGATAATGTTTGAAAGAATCCTTTTGAAACCAGCGCAATTATAATCATTAGTTTCTTTACTTCTGTTTCATTCTCTCTATAATCGGATTTCTGGTTGGGAACTTGGCCAATAGTTTCAATCAGTTTATTATTATAATTTATAAACCCACATATTAATTTTAATATTTGTTTAATTATATATGTTGGTAATGTAACTATATTATTATTATCACTATCCATATTAATGTTTATTTATAGTGTGAAAGAGAGAAAGATAAATTTTATTTATATTGTGTGTTTGATTTTTAAAAAAGATATTTCAAAAAAAAAAAAAAAAAAAAATTAAAAAATAGTTTTTTATGATGGGATTTAAATTCAAAGAAAACAGTAACCTGTTTTTTTTTTTAATGGGTTTATCTAATACATTAACCTA
>JABXES010009712.1:0-11639 GCA_013375695.1 Dictyostelium brefeldianum | reverse complement strand
GATATGAGAACAAAAAAAAAGTAAAAAAAAAAAAAATTAAAAAAATGAAAAATGGATAAAACTCAAAAAAAAACTAAACTATCCAAAAGAAAAAAATCAAACAATGTTTCAATGATTAAATTAAATTTTATAACAAATTTAATAATTAAAGTAATATATTAAATCTACTCAAATAGTAATAATAATAAAAAATAAAAATATTATAATATTTGTTTGTTATATTAAATTGTACACACAACAAACAAAAATACCAATTTAATTTATTTTTATTATTTTTATTATTTTTGTAGTGGTATGTTATGTATGTGTGTGAGTGTTTGATATTTTGTGAAATTTTCATAAAAATTATTTTTGCAATTTATGGTCATTACAAGTAGTACTATAAAAAAAATAAAATTATATTTTTTCCTTTCCAATATATTCACACAATAAAAAAAAAGAAATATTTTTATAAATATTAATAACAAAAAATGATTAAGAATAATTTACTAAATATAGTATTAAAAAAGAATCCTTCATTAGTACAATATCAAAATATTATTCCAATCGTACCAAATTTGGAAATTAAATTAATTAAACCTCAAATTGTTAATTTTAGTTCAACTAATAAATGGGTAAATAAAAATTGTACTTATATTAATACTTTTATAATAATTGTATGTATATTAATATATGAAGTAATTTTTATTAACAGAATAAGAATAATAATAATAATAATTTCAATGAAGAATTAACTCATGAAAAGAATATGGTAAACATATCGCCTAATGCAATTGAAATTATTAGAATAAAGAATAAAGCAATGGGTGAAGAATTACATCCACAATTAAAATCATACAAGGATATACAAGTTGGTAAAATCATTGAAAATAAAATTCAAAATAATATTGGTAAAATTGTTAAAGTTAGTGAAATCTCTTCAGTATGGGATGCTATTAAAGTAATGAATGATAAAAAAGTAGGTGCAACCATTGTAGTAGATCGTAATAATAGAATGTCTGGTATATTCTCTGAAAGAGATTATCTCTCAAAAGTTGATTTAAGATCATTATCACCAAAAGACACATTGGTTAAAGATGTGATGACACATAAAGTAATCACTGTATCTGGTGATAGTGGTGCATCAAGATGTTTATCTATAATGTCAAAACGTAACATAAGACATTTACCAGTTATAGATAACAAACGATTAATTGGTATGTTATCAATTGGTGATCTAGTTAAATACATTATAACAGTTCAAAGTAATGAAATAAATGAATTAAAAAATGACATTGATAAATAAATGAATTAATATAAATATTATTAAAACAAGCACAAAAAAAAAAATATTAAATAAATTCAATTTATTTTTTTTAAACAAAAACTTTTTTTTTATTTTTTTTTTTTTTTATTTTTTTTTTTGTTTTAAACTATTTTAATACTATTACATACAAACTATACAAATACAAATACAAATACACAAATATAAATACATAAAGAAATGTTAAGATCAACTGAATTTTGGAAAGATGAAGGTGAAACCTCATTAATGAAGATGGAAAAAGGATTCATTCAAAGTGAAGGAGTTGAAAAAGTACAGTACAACAATATACAACAACAATAATAATAATAATAATTAAGTAATAATAATAAAACAAACAAACAAAAAACTAATTATAGTGTCAAACTAGATTATTGAAAGAACCTCAAAATGGTTTGAATTAGCAGGTTTAAAAAAAGAAGAAATTAAAATTGTTGAATTTACAACAGACGAACCACAACGTATTTTCATTTTAGATGCAGAAAGAACATTTAGTAATGACGAAAATAAAGCCAAATTAGTTAAAATCTTAACTCATTTACAAAATCAGTAAGTAACATGTGACTATTAGTGTGTTTATAGTGGTAGTGTAATATTATATAAATAATACATGTATTTTGATTCTAATTCTCTACAATCGGTTTATTCTACAGATTTGGAGATTATCAACAAGGTATTTCATTTGTTGCAAGTTTTTTAATGTTAACAATGGACGAAAATGAAAACATTGCTTTAATGACTAAAATTAATTCAATGCTCCCAGGATATTGGAGACACGAAGCTATTGACTTTGGTACCAGTGCTTTTACACTATATCATATTTTAGAAAAAACACACCCAGCCGTAAGTAATTAATATATTAATATACACATAGTGTACACGCCATATAATATATTAATAGAATAATTCATTTATTATAGATTACAAAACATTTATTAAATAATTCAATTGATGCAGGTACATTTTGTCAAAGATGGTTTTTAGGATTATGTGTACATTTATTACCATTTAAATATTTATTCCCATTTTTTGAAAAGTTTTTAGTTGGTGGTGTTGAATTCCTTTATCAATTTGCTCTTGCATTATTTACAGTATTGGAAAGTAGAATATTAGCAGCAAAGAATCCAAATATCATTTTTGCATTATTACGTCTTGATGAATCTGAAATCAAGGATGAAGCAATCTTTCAACAAATTTTAGAAAAATCTGAAACAATCAATTTGAAAGAATATGATTTCACTGCAATTGGTAAAGAAGTTTATGAAAATAGATTAAAGAAACGTATTGAAAGTGCTCATAAAGTTCATGCTGCCGTTGAAGAAATTGAAGATTGTCAATGGTGTGAAGATAATTTCCCAGAATTCTATTGTTTACAATGTACTCAAGTAGTTTGTCAAGATTGTTTAGACGAAACTCCAGAAGGTAAATCTGGTGATCATACCGATGATCATACTTTAATCTCAATGGAAGAATATGAAGATAATAAAGAAAAATATACAAATAAGACCACCTCAAATTCAGTTGATAAATTATCAAAAGATTTAGAAGAAAAATTAAATGTTTAAAAAAAAAAATACATACAAATACACGATTACAAACATATACATATATACATATGTATATCACACACACATAAATAACATATATAACACCACACTCACTCACACATCATCTGCAAACACATACAATCTAAAAATAAACAAGTTTTTAAAAAACCCATTAATTTATGATTTTTTCTTTTTTTTTTTAAATTTTAAACAGGAGCTGAAGTCTGGTGTAATCGAAAATAACAATTTTTTAAAATACAACAATGCCATTCAATTTTTAATTTTAAAAAATCAATTTATTTTGATTTTTTTTATTATTATTATTTTTTAAAACATATACATTATCTATATAAACAGTTTAATAATAATAATATGAATAAAGAGTTTTATAATAAAAATGAAAATAAAATATTAGCATTAAATGTTTTAGAAATTATTGTTTTTTCAAGTTTATTTATAATTTACTTAATTGGTTATAATCATGATTTAGTATGTAGTAGTTGTTTTAATTTAATGATAGTTATCATATGGTAATCATTTATATTAATAAAATCAAATTACTTTTGTACAGAAAATTAGTTTATTATTGTTTATGGGTAGTTTTTATATATTTTTAAAAATTTTAATAATGTTATTTTATTTTCATATATTATACCCAATTTTATCATATAATAATAAACATCAAGATTATCAATTTAATATAGTATCTGATATTACAAATAAAATTAATCAAATAAGTAACGATTCAAATAATATATCAAATTTATATTTTAATGGTATAAATAATGTTACTGGTAAATATACAAATATAAGATTAAAGAATATTACATGTCAAGATTCAATTACCAATATTAGTATTGGTAGTAGTAGTAGTAACAATCATGATATCAGACCAATTTTAAATGAAAATCAAGATATTACCAAATACATATATTTTATAAACATTTCATATAATTTCAAATTTGGTGATAATAGTTTAATTGAAAATATAAAAAATGAATTCATTCATTTAAATACTAATCAATTAGTATGGCCAGTTAGAGAATTAATTGAAATTGATAGAATTGGATTCACAAATTCAAAATATATTACTAGTTGGGTACATTCATCAAGTTCAAATCTTTTAAAATTATTACACAAATATAGAATTTCAATTACCATTTTATCATTCTTGTTTGGTTGTTCATACATTTATTATAAATATCTTTTTTTAAAAAATTATCAATTTAAAGAAATTATAATTGAAAAATCATTATTTACTACAATTGATCAATTAAAATTAGATATGAACTATAATAGAATGTTATATAATATTGGTAATACAATAATAAACAACAATAACAATAATAATAGCAGTATAAATATTACAAGTAGTTCAAGTTTATCAAGTAGTATAAGTAGTGGTAATAATGTTGAAAATAATATAATTATAGACAATACAATTATAGATATTCATAATAAAGATGAAATTCATTTATTATCATAATAAAAAAAAACTAAAATTTTAAAAATTGTTTATTCTTTATCAATAAATTAAAAGTAAAAAGGAAATTTACAATTGTAAATTCTCTTTTATAAATTAATTCCCTCATTTATTCCAATATCTCTTATCTTTCAAAATTAAAAAAAAGAAAAATTAATTGGGTTTAGATTACTCTGTTTTAAAAACAATTATTTCTTATACAATTATAGATATTCAAAATAAAGAAATTAATAAAAAAAACTTTTTGATAGATAAAATAAATAATGGGTGTAAGTATGCTGTATATATATGTGTGTAGTGGTAACATAAAAACAACAAACACAAATTAGTACTACATTGTGGGTTTTTTTTATATTTGTATATTGTGTGAATGTGTGTTTTTAAGTGTGTGTAAATGTGAATTTAATTATATACTATATACATATGTGCCATTTTTATTTATTTAATTTTTATTATTATTATTTTTTATTCATTAATCTGCTGTTTTGTGTGTTATATTATTTTTTTTTTATTCTCACAAATAAAACTATAGTTTTATAATAATAAAAATAAGATGCAAGATAATAACAATAATAATCACGATCAAGATGAAAGATTAATATTACCTCCACCTCCACCACCAATTCAATCATTCTATTATACTACCCCACAGCCACAACCTCAACAATATATTCCAAATAATAATGGATATTATGAAACATTTGATGAATTATTTCAAGGTCAAGATCCAAACGTACCATTTATTTCTGTAAATGAACAACAAATTAATCAACATATTGGCAGTGGTAATGACTACACATCAAAATTCATTATTATTGGTGAAGATAATATTGATCATAATAATGATAGTTGTGTTTATTCTCCAATTATTCCACCATATCAACCATACAATGATATAGCACCAACTCAAGAATTTGTAAATAAAGTTGCAATTAGAATTCGTGAAATGGAAGATGAAAAAAACTATAGAGAAATCAATGAAAATAACAATAGTAATGATCATGAAGAAGACGTAATGGATGCTTCAATGAGTATGTTAATGTAAGTACAAACAATTAATAGTATATTATTCATTACAATGATTTCAACATAATAACATACAAGTTGTTTGTTAATTATAGATTATTATTAGGTATGTTCTTTTTCATTCCATTTATATTCTCTTTACTCTATTTAAAGTCTAAAGATAAATATGCAAGAAGATTCGCTATATTATCAATTTGTATTGGTCTTTTCTATTTGATTATGGTCGGTGTTCCATTTTTTACTGATTCAAATTATGGTGATGATACAACTACTACTATCGTTATGAATTAAAATTCCAAGAACAACAGCAAACAATTACAAACACATAGCATACCTTTTTTTTTTTTAATAAATAAAATAATAATAGTCTATTCAATTTTTGCATATAAATATTTATCTCTTTTGTGTTTATATACTTGTCTATTTTAATAAATCCACTTTAATAATAGATGTTGCTTGTTTTTGTGATATTGTTGTTCTTATCATTTTGTTTGTTACTGCTGTCAATTGATTTGATTTTATATTGTTGATTATTTCTTTCCTTTTGATACCATACTTTTAGCTATACAATTTTTAAACTTTTCAAATTCAGCTTTACATACATTCTTTTCTATATTATCTAAATTTGATGTGACACATGCACCATACATTGACATCTGTTGTATTTAATAACAATAAATTAGTTTTAACATAATCATGATGAAAACAATGCATTATTATATATACCAACCTCAATTGTACAATCACTCAATGAAGATGCTACTCTTTGTGACCATTTAGTTGTTGTTTTTACAACTGTCATCGTTTTGTATTTGTTGGTGGAAAAAATTGATATGAAAAAAAAAAATTAAAAAAAAAACTCTCAAACAAGGAAAATGATTATTTTTATTTTTAATTTTATTTTATTTAATTTAAATGTACATAATTTATTTTATTTATTTTATTAGATTGTTTATATTTATGTTGACTATCAGTTTAATTGATTTATTCTGATTTAACTTCTTCTGCAACTGGAGCAACTGGTTTTTTGTTACTTTCATTGAATTCTTCTTTAACGATTAAACCATTTTCCCATGTTTGTAATGCCCATTGTGTTTTTTCAACTGGATGACCTGCGTAAGTGAATTTCATAAACATTTCATAGGCTGAATTGTTACCATCAACGATTGTCTTGAGTACTTTAGCTTCTTCGATAACTGCATTTGTAACAAAACCTTCTTCTGCTTTTCTATTTAATTCTTTACCAACACGACCAGTTGAATCACCATTTTCAGACATAACAATTGATTCTGCGTAGTATTTATCAAAAACTTCTAAAATTCTACCTTCTTGAATACCTTTAATAATTTCATTTAAATTATCTCTAATATTAATTGGTGCGACTTCAACAACAGTTGGAGTAACTGGAGTTTTATTACTTTCATTAAATTCTTCTTTAACGATTAAACCATTTTCCCATGTTTGTAATGCCCATTGTGTTTTTTCAACTGGATGACCTGCGTAAGTGAATTTCATAAACATTTCATAGGCTGAATTATTACCATCAACGATTGTCTTGAGTACTTTAGCTTCTTCGATAACTGCATTAGCAACGAATGATTCTTCTGCTTTTCTATTTAATTCTTTACCAACACGACCAGTTGAATCACCATTTTCAAACATTTCAATTGATTCTGCATAGTATTTATCAAATACTTCTAAAATACGACCTTCTTGAATACCTTTGATAATTTCATTTAAATTTGCTTTAATATCAACAACTGGTGCAACGATTGGTTTTTTATTACTTTCGTTGAACTCTTCTTTTACAATTAAACCATTTTCCCATGTTTGTAATGCCCATTGAGTTTTTTCAACTGGATGACCTGCGTAAGTGAATTTCATGTACATTTCGTATGCTGAATTGTTACCATCAACGATAATTTTCAATACTTTAGCTTCTTCGATAACTGCATTTGTAACAAAACCTTCTTCTGCTTTTCTATTTAATTCTTTACCAACACGACCAGTTGAATCACCATTTTCAGACATAACAATTGATTCTGCATAATATTTATCAAATACTTCTAAAATTCTACCTTCTTGAATACCTTTGATAATTTCATTTAAATTTGATCTGATATCTGCTGGTGTAGTTGTAGAAACTTCTGCTGCTGGTGCAACTGGAGTTTTATTACTTTCGTTGAATTCTTCTTTAACGATTAAACCATTTTCCCATGTTTGTAATGCCCATTGAGTTTTTTCAACTGGATGACCTGCGTAGGTGAATTTCATAAACATTTCATAGGCTGAATTGTTACCATCAACGATTGTCTTGAGTACTTTAGCTTCTTCGATAACTGCATTTGCGACAAAACCTTCTTCTGCTTTTCTATTTGCTTCTTTACCAACACGACCAGTTGAATCACCATTTTCAGACATTATAATTGTTTCTGCATAGTATTTATCAAATACTTCTAAAATTCTACCTTCTTGAATACCTTTGATAATTTCATTTAAATTTGCTTTAATATCAACAACAACTGGTGCAACAACCGGAGCGACTGGTTTTTTATTACTTTCGTTGAACTCTTCTTTAACGATTAAACCATTTTCCCATGTTTGTAATGCCCATTGAGTTTTTTCAACTGGATGACCTGCGTAAGTGAATTTCATAAACATTTCATAGGCTGAATTGTTACCATCAACGATAATTTTGAGTACTTTAGCTTCTTCGATAACTGCATTTGCGACAAAACCTTCTTCTGCTTTTCTATTTAATTCTTTACCAACACGACCAGTTGAATCACCATTTTCAGACATAACAATTGTTTCTGCATAATATTTATCAAATACTTCTAAAATTCTACCTTCTTGAATACCTTTAATAATTTCATTTAAATTTGCTTTAATATCAGCTGATACAACTGATTTAACTTCTTCAACAATTGGTGCAACTGGTGCAACAACTGGAGTTTTATTACTTTCATTAAATTCTTCTTTAACGATTAAACCATTTTCCCATGTTTGTAATGCCCATTGAGTTTTTTCAACTGGGGTACCAGAGAAAGTGAATTTCATTAACATTTCATATGCTGAACTATTACCATCAACGATAATTTTGAGTACCTTAGCTTCTTGAATAACTGCATTTGCAACGAAATATTCTTCTGCTTTTCTATTGGCAACTTTACCAATACGACCAGTTGAATCACCACCTTCAAACATTTCAATTGATTCTGCATAATATTTATCAAATACTTCTAAAATACGACCTTCTTGAATACCTTTAATGATTGCATTTAAATTATCTCTGATATTAATTGGTGAAGTTGTAGTTGTTTCAGTTGGTGATGTTGGTGTTATTGTAGATGCAACAACCACTGTAGTTTCAGTTGGTGTTGCAGTTGCTGTTGGTGTAGCAGTAGTTGCTGTATCATTTGTAGTTGGTGCTACTTTTTTTGATTTATTACTTTTTCCAAATATTTTCTTAAATTTTTTGAACATCTTTATTTATTTGTTTATCTAAAATTAATTTAATTAATTTATTTATTTTATTTATAAATTTTTATTTATTTACAATTATTATTACTTTTAATTATTTTTATTAATGATTATTTTTTTTTTTTTTTTCAAATTTTTATTGTTATTAAATCCTATGCGCATAAAAAAAAAACCGAATTAATTCCGGAACACATGACGAAAAAGATATTTTTCAATTTTTTTTAGAACATTCAGACAACTACCAGAATTTTATAATAATATATTTTTACATTGTGGGTCAAATCAAAAATTATGATGAAAAAATATTAAAAGATTTTCAAAAACACAATGATTTTAATTCAAATAAAATTTTAGAATAGACATTATAGTGTGCGATGAGGCCGATTTTAATAATTTTTTTTTTATTTTTTTTTTATTATTTTGTGGTGATATTAATTTTAATTTAAATATTGTATATTACATCACCACATTGTTATTCTTTTACTAGAAGTACTTTACTTCTTATTGTTGAACATAAATAAAAAAAAATACAAAATTTTATTGAGATATTAATTTTTGATATTAAAATTGTTTTTTTAATTTTTTATATAATTTAGAATTACATTTAAAATTATTGCTTTGATCAGTAGCAGAATCAAATAATTTAAATATACTAAATAATTGTTCAGACATTGAATCTTGTAAAACTTTTATATAATTTTCATTTGATATGTAGATTGAATGTAATGATTTTGGTAATGGTAGTTTAATTGATGGAATATCAGTACCTCTAAGTACAAGAATTTCAATTGTTGGTGGTAACCATTCAGTTGTAATATCTATTGATTTTGTAAACTTTCTATTACTGGATATATCTTTGTACATCGTAATTTTGAAATAAGATAAGTCTAATAATTTCAATGATTTAGGTAATAATGTTGATTGTGATAGATAAAAAGTTTGAAATTGGTCAAGTTTTAAACTTGTTAATTGAGGTGTTGGTAAATTACAATGTGCCATTGATAATATTTGTCTTGGATCAAAGTTTGCAAGATCATCAGTTGTTTGATTTATAAATTCAAGTTGTTGAATATTATGTTGAATTAAATTTGGCATTGTATGCCCAAATCCAGTTAAAACAGATTTATAATAGTATCTAACTGATTTTAAATTTTTAAATGATTGAATTACATTTCCAGATGATCCAGGTGGTTTGGTTGAATCAATAGTGTTTCTATGAATTTTAATTTTTAATAATGTTGAAGGGTCTTTAAATTTAAATGTAAAATTTGATAAATTACCTTCAAAACTTGTAATACCATAACAAGGAAATGAATTATGATCAGAAAACCATGTTGAATTTACTAAATCTATATTTTTATCCAGTTTTAATGATTTTAATGTTTTTGGAATATATTGAATTTCAAGTGTTTGTTTAAGTGTTGGACTTAATCTTAATGATGTTAATGAATTTGGTATACCACCACCTCTACCATCATCATTTAAATTTGTTGATAGTATTGAACCTAATAATGATTTCTGTGGTTTAAATGCATCTTTATCAAATGGTCCATTGTAAACTAGTTTCTTTAAATTCTTTGGTAAAATTCTATTTGAAAATGAGTTGATTGGATTAACGAATGTGCCATATATCAATAGTTGTTCAACTGAATCAGGTATACATGTTGGTTTTAAATGATGTACAAATTTACATTTCGAAGCAATTATAAACTTTTTCAATGTTTGTGGTAATTGGTGTAATTCAATTTGATGTTCATATAATCCAATTTTATGAAATTCAATTGATTCTAATTGATTTGGTAAATAGTTTATTGGATGATTAAATTCATTTGATAATATTAATTCTTTTAATGATATTGGTAATGTACCTTTTTCAAATGGAAAATTATAATAATTTCCCAAATTTAATGATTTTAATGTTTTTGGTAATGAATTAATTGGTATATAATTATTACCACATAATTCTAATGATGTTAAACCAATCAATGGTAAAATTGGTGTTTTACTTTCAACATCTATAAAATATTTTAAATTTGCAATAAAAAGGGTTTCCAATTTACTTGATATTAAATTTGATTTTGAAATTGTAATTTGATTTAAATCACATTTGAAATGTGTAACTGTTGATGGTATAAAATCTTTTTCTAATTCTATTGGTTTATAAACAACTTTTGATCCTTTTTTTGATGTTGAAGTTGATAATTTTAATTGTACATTTGATATATTTGATGGTAATGATTTTAAAAATGAAAATAGTTTCTTTAATTCATCAGGATCACTTTCATCTATATTTTCAATTACCAATTGGTTGATATAATATGTTTCACTGTCTGTTAAAAATCTATCATATTGATTTTCACTACCACAAAAATCAATATACTTTTTAGCCTGGGAATATTTTTGATCATATAATTTACAATATGGTAACAAAAATAAATCACGTATATATTTATTTCTCCAAACTTTAAAAAATAGTTGTGTTATATCATTATTATTATCCATTTTTGTTTGTGTTGGTAATAACAAAATGTTGAAAAAAATTAATTAAAACAGATATTTTTTAACTTTCATTGAATGCCAGCGCACCATCGACAACATTATAAAAATGTAATAACAATGCAATAATTATTTATTTAAATTTTTATAACATTTTGTATAAAAATTCGTTTTTAATTAGATTTTTTTTTTTTTTTTTTTTTACATTAATTAAAAAAAAAAAAAATTTTTAACTAAAAAAAAAAAAAATTAAAAAATATATAAATAAAAAAATATTAATTAAAAAAATAATTATATTATT
>JABXES010009692.1:0-11641 GCA_013375695.1 Dictyostelium brefeldianum | reverse complement strand
ATGAAACTGGTAATGACGATTGAACTGGTGGTACACATTTAGTTGCGCTTTGAATTTCAGCTGCAGTTGTATAATAATCAATTACAATTCTATAAAGAAATATTATTTTAAAACACATATAATATTATTAAATAAATTGCATCATAAAAATCTTTTAAAGAATTTTCTAAATAATGTCACGCCACAAATGACTAATTATTTACAGATATTTTATGTTTTCAGACTATTGATCAGCTTATATATTTCGTACAACGCGTGGTTTTAGCCCATTATTGTTTTTTTCAAATTTTTGTAAATAAAAATCTAGATATTTGATCAAAAAAATATGTTGTCACCCCACAAAAACAAAAAAATTAGTTTTAAAAAATAATAGTTGACTCGTTTGTTGTCACACAAGGTATGAAAATGAATAAAGTTATAATTTTATCAATAATAATAGTTATATATTTATTTTATAATTCATTTATTGGTGTTAATGGTGCATTAACATTTGATGATGTAACATATGACAAATCAAACTATCATCAATATGGTAAAAGTAATAGTCGTTGTTTAATAACTACATATGCCATGTTATTAGATCCAGATAATACAAATTTTTTTAATTTTGATGTTACACAAGATGGAGGTTCAGATTTAACAGCAACAAGAGTATTTTTTAAAAGTACTGGTATATATTACAAATTAGAATTTAATGTACCTACAGGGTCTGGTTCAGTTAATATTATTGGTACAAATGGAATAGACTCTATTCCTAAACTAATGAATATATCATGTACACGTATGTAAATAATAATAGTGTTTTAAACAGTTATTGTATATATAGTTTTATTAATTATTATTTATTATCTATATGTAGAATTAACATTTGGTGATATTGTAATTGTTGAAAGAACTAAAATACATGCTTCTGTTTTTGGTTTTGCTGGTGCAAGATTTAGAGTTGGTGGCGGGTTACTATATCCATTAGAATCTGCTTCACTTTATGGTTCAGGTTCAGTTGATACTTATCAAATGATTTTAAGTAATTCTTATTTTTATTATTACATTGAAAGATCAAGTTGGTTAGTTCCACCAATGGTATCTGCTGCAATTGATATGGGTATGGGATATTCATTTCCAATTTCTGAAGAAAATAATTATAAAGTTGATAGTATGTATACATTAGTTTCTATTGTTTCTTCACTCTTTTAATATTAATTTACTAATACTATAAACTTGTTGTTGTAATGTTGTTGTTATTTAGATATTGAAGTTGTGACAGATGTTACACTATATCCAAATGGTCAACAAGATATCGAATTAATGGGTAATTTATATGCACCATTATTTACATGGAAATCAAATTCAGAATATTATGCTCCTTCATTTAGACTTTTAGTTGAAACCAATACCCCATCAAATAATGGATTTGTTTTTAGACCAATTTCAACAGAAGGTTTAATTACAAAATATATTGGTTTTATGGATTATAGAGGAATAAATAATGTACTTTCAAACTATTTATTTGTTGCACAAGATAAAACTGATAATACAATTAGAGGATCTTTTAATTTAAATATTAAAGGTAATTCAACAGTTATTATTTCAACACAATCTCTTTTTGAATTTTTTTACTAATCATTGCAATTTCAATAGCTGCATCATATCTTTTACCTACACCTACAGGTACTATAGTACAGTCTGATGTTTTAATTAATATTAATTTCCAATCAACAGATGAATACTATTATTCACCAGTTTATTATATGTTTTATGAACTTACAACTACTAAATTTCCATATGGTTATAAATCTGGTTCAAACAAAGCTGGTTATACATATTCTGCAAGTGAATTAATGGTTAGTTATGACGTAAATCCATGGGATTTTGTTGTTTATAAAAATTATTTTGATTACACTTCAAGTTCTTTAAAACAATTATTAGTTTCACCTCTACCAGTTGGTATGTATAGTAACTATTTAATTATCTATCATTACACTTGTATACTAATTTACAATCAATATGTGCACACAGGTAGTACTGATTATAAAGCAGGCCCACATTCACTTACTCATTTATATGATAACATTTTCATGTTACGTATTGAAATTGACAATCCATATCCACTATTTAAATTTAAAATTGGTGATACAATATTTAATTTCTCACCCCTTGTTACAGGAGGTCAATTAGTTGGTACTTTTGAATTTGTATTAGATTCAATTTCAAGTTGGGATTATTTAAAAATTAATGATTTAAAACTTAACCCCATACCAATTAATACTGGAGAATTATATTCATTTGATCATCCACCAATTGTAAATCCATTTTTATTTCAAACAAGTAAGTAAATTATACTTTTATTGTATGTTAATTTCATATTTATTAATTTGGAATATGTAATTTATTTAGATTTTGATTATTTAGATATAAAAAATGCAACGATATTATATAAAACAATGAATGTTACAAATCAAGAAGCAGGTAATATATTATATTTCAATTATACAAATATTGATATAAATACTCCTATTTCATTTATTGCAAATGGTCCTGTTACATATCATGAAGATGGTGAAGGTGATCCAAAGATTACAAAAGAATATTATGATAGAATGTATCATGCAAAATGGAATTCAACCATTAATATGTTCCAAGTTGAATTTTGGTTACCAAAGAATTCACAAGCAGGTAAAGTACCATTTGCGTTGGTGTTTAAATTTGATCGTTGGGTATTAAGTGGTGATATGGGTGATGATGCTCAATTTACTGTCATTTCAAATAATGCTGATTTATATGGTCCAATATTTACAAGTGTAGTAGCATATCCTTCAAACTCAAATACAATAATTACTGGAACATTAGAATTTGGATGGATATTAACAATTGAAGATGCATCAGGATTTAGAGATGGTACTGTTAAAGTAAGAGGTGTTGAAGATGGTTCAGAATATATTTTTAAATTAACAGCAACTTCAAATATTAAAAGTGATCAATATTCAGTTGAATTAACTGCAATTAGTAATTGTTATTCACAAGATTATGTAATTTCAGATGTTACATTATACGATATTGAAAATAATAATTCAACATTTTCAATTACTTTTGATGAAACTGGTCAACTTTCAAGATCATTATATAATCCATTCATTAACTATTTAAATGATACAAATATAAATAGAATTTCATTAACTTGTGATACAAATGTAATTGATCCAACTCCGCCATATATATCATCACTTGATGTATCTCATAATTCAATTGATGTTGGTGCATCAATTAGAATTGTACAATTTTCAATGGTAGTGAAAGATGATGAATCTGGATTAAAACCAAATCATTCTCCAACTATTTATCTATCAACTGTAAACACTGAAATAATTTCTTGTACATATAAAACATTGACAATAATTGATACAAAATCAACTAGATTTGAATATGAAATACAATTACCACTTGGTTTTGGTTATCCATATGGTATGTTAATATCAGTTTATGGGATGGTTAATAATGGTGGTTATTATGGTGGTGCTAGTAGTTCTGAATTAAAAGATGGTTTTATTGCATATAAAATTGATACAACATATACAAATAATCAGCCACAAATTATTGGATCAAGTAGAATATCAACTGATGGAGGTAAATTATGGATTCATGGTAGAGGTTTTAAAAATGTTATATCTGCATATTTAAATTATGAAATTAATGGTTATATAAATCAATTGGTAATTGAAAATACTGTTGGTGATTCAGCAATATTAATACAAAATATACCATCTTCCAATACTCAAATTTCAATTACAGTGAATACAAATCTATATTTTTCAAATACATATTTTATTACACCATTCAAAAGAGTTCCGGTTCCAATGTCACCAATTTTGTCAAGTTCAGATTCCACTTCTTCAGATTCCTCTTCATCATCAAGTTCAGATTCTTCGACTCAATTACCAACGTTAACACCATTTCCAACTAATAAACCACAAGCATGTTTAGGTACACCAGAATGTGGTGGTCCAAATCAAGGCTATTGTAATGGTCAAATTGGTTGTGTATGTTTATCACCATGGATTGGTATAGATTGTTCATCAAAAGTTATAATTGTACCACAACCTTCTATCAACACAACTGATCCATCAAATGAAATAACAGTTCCACCAATTGATTCATCATCATCCAATGCAATTGAAGAAATATTATATAAATCATTTATATCATTAGTATCAATTAGAGAATTAGATTTTAAAGATGAAGTTATATTTACAAAAACATTTGATAAATGGATATACACACCAATTAATGATTTAAAATTCAAGTATGAATGTAATATATCAAAAACAATTGATGGATTAAGTGTAGATACACCAATTACAGTTAATTTAGAATGGTTTAAACAACAAACAAATATCTCGTTTGCAAATCAACAATTGACAATGAATCCTTCAACATTGAAATATACAATAGATATTGGTCAATACACATTTAGTAATCAATTGAATAGATTAGAATTAATAATGTCAGCAACATTTGAATCAACTCAAACATCAGATACATGTTCATCATCAGAATTTGGAGATACATCGTCAAATGACAACGCAAACTATTTGAAATTATCAATTGAAGATCATTCAATGTATGCAAGATTCTTAAAACGTGGTATTGTTGATGGTAATGTAGTTTCAATTTCAAATAGATTATTAGACTCATCATTTAAACAACACCCGGATACTGAATATTCAACTAGTTCATTCATTGGTATTGCAATTCCAAACTATGAAAAATTTGTATCGATTGATCCTGACTTTTCTGTATTATTAAATCATGATGATGCTTCTGATAATGATGGTTCAATTTGTTCCTCTAAACCTACTTTATCCGCTGGTGCTATCGCTGGTATTGTAATTGGTGCTGTTGCTTTCTTATCCGTTATAATCATTTCAATTGTTTACAGTTTCCATAAAAGTAAAAAGAATGCTAAATTCTTAAAATCAATGCATAACAAATTAGGTAAAATAAACTCTTGAATTAATCTATAAATAAACACAATAAATCTTTATTTGAATTTGAATAAAAATTTTGTCGTTATAAAAAAAAAAAAGCTTTTTTTTTTACACGAACACAATATTTCATTTTTTTTCATTTATGAAATTTATCATCTAGATACCAACAATTAAAACTATGGCAAACAACAATAATAATAATAATAATAGTGATGAAGAGGAGGATGAAGAAAAAACAACTACAACAACAACTACAACTACATCTATCACTCCAACAAGAGCATCATCTGCTTTAAATTCATGTTCAACCACTCCAATAAAAGAAAAACCTCAACCTCCATCTGGTATGTTTACAATCTTAGCACATCATTCACATATCATACAAATACATTCGTATTAACATGTATATACAAAATACAGATACAGATATTATAAGATCAATGTGGGAAACACCAGCAATTTATCAATATTTAACATTTTTTAAAGTACCATTAGGTTTAAAAATTATATCATCAGATGATTTAGAATTTTCTTTATTGAATCCAAAAGGTTATTCAAAATTATTAGCAGATATATTTATAGTGTTATTAAAAGATTTATTACCAGCTACAAAAGCAAAAACTATAAGGTACGTATATTTTTATTGTGATATACCAGTAATTGTATGTTTTAATATATACTAACATATATCATCATAAAAATTTACTATACAGTTATTCAAATTGGGAATTATTTTTAAAACAAGAATTAAATAAAGAAAATAACTTTTTCAGTTGTTTTCAAGAGAATCCATTTTTGGATAATACATTATTTGCAAGTTTAACATTAAAGAATAGAGTATTACTTTTAAAAGCAATTTGTGATTGGAATTTATCAAAATCACCTCATATTTTAGAACATGTTAAACAATTTTTAGATGATACTGATAAATTGGTAAGAATTAATAAAAATCATTAATAAATGTGTGTTATATGTATATATTAATGGTTTCAATTGTTCTTTACAGAGAAATTTACCAATGGGTATTTTAAATGATCAAAAAGAATTTTATTGGTATTTTGGAGATTATAGACTTTACAAAGAAACATTATTATCAACACCAACAACACCAGGTAGAGGTAAAAATAGAAAAGATGCAAATAAAGAAGATGTTGGAGGTAAATGGGAAATTGTATGTTCAACACGTGAAGAATGGGATGAATTGATTAAACAATACGAACCATATTCATTGGAAGAAGAAGAATCTGATGAAAAAACATTATATATAAATTTAAATGAAGTTTATCCACAAGTACAAACTAAATTATCATCATCAAAAAGAAAAAAGACAATTACATTTGGTGGTGGTGGTGGTGGTGGTAATAAAAACAATAATAGAACACCAGTTAATATGAATGAACCAAAACAATGGAAATCAATGCGTATGTTGTCAAATAATTTAAAGAAAAAAGAACAAGATGAATTAATGGAAATTCAACAAGCACAACAACATCAATTGGATTTAGATCCATTTAATAGACCTAGATCTGGTAGAATTAGAACAAATTTATATTTTAATGATGAAGGTATACTTAAAAATAGTGGTGTTAGAGTTAAATCTACTGATCCTAAAAGTTCAAATGGTGAATATTATTCATATGGTGCTGATGATGATTATGAAGATGAAGATGATATGATTGGTGGTGGTAATAGTAGAAAGAAAACAAGAGGTAACAACAATAATAATAATAACAACACTGATCACCCTCAAGAAGAAAATGAACAACCAACAATTCATTATAGTAGAAGTGGTAGAAGAATGTTAACTGCTGGTGTTGATGAATATGGTAGACCAATATCCGTAAAAAGTTTATCATTAGATCAAACTAAAAAGTTTACTGGTGATATTATATATAAAGAATCAAAAACAACTGAAGATAACAACAATACCACTACAACTCATAATGAGGGTGATGATAAAGAAACAAACGAAAATGATAAAAGTGTTGATATTGATGATAACAAAGAACAAACAACTCAAACATCACCTCCACTTAATGATAATGCAAATGCTCCAATTGATACAATACCTTTATAGATAGTAGTTACAACAATAAAATTTAAATAATTTACAATATGTGTTATAGGGTTCATAAATATCTAGAACAAACGAAGAAAATATGCATGATTCTTTTTTTATAAATATCCGCAATATTTCGAAATATTTTTCCAAATTATTTTTTTTCATTTTTTTATTTTTTTTTTGTGTGCCTTTTTGATTTTTTATTTTAATATTAAAAAACCCGAAGGAGCTAGCGGATATTGTGTAATATTATTACTATTGTAAATTATTTATATATTTATTTATATAAAAGTTATCTAAAAGGTAAGGAGAGGGTGTGTTTTTTTATATTTAACCTTTTACACATACAATTCACTGAAAAAATAAAAATAAAAATGATAAAAATAGCACTCACAAATTATAAATCTTTTTTGATCATTGGATAAAAAAAATAAAATTCACTCACACAAATTTTTATTTTTTAGTGTTGATATAATTATAAAAAAGTATGAAAGATACAGAATCTTAAAAGCACAATAAATAAACTAAAATCATATGATTTATAAAGTTTATCAAACCACACCAACCACACAAATTCACACACATACACACACCTACAATATAGAATTATATAAATGTAATTAATATGTGCGAGGGGGAGGTCTAAAAATGTTAAAAATCAATGATTCTCAAAACAACAATTCACAACATCCAATTTTGATTTCTAGTAGATTTATTTTTTTATTTTTTTTCTTTATTATTCAAAGTCTTTTTTTTATTGTTATTATATTTAAACACTTATACCAAAAATACACAATTATAATAATAAAGTATGTTTTTTTATTTGTATGAATCATACACACACATAAAAACACACAAATAATAATTGTGCTGTATGTTTTTTATTATTTTTTATTTTTTTTCAATGACACCAAGAACTATATAGATACACTAGATAATTACAATAACAATAATAAACTCACTAATAAAAGTGTTTTTGAACATCATCTAATGTTAAGACATCTTAAATTACAACACATAATTATTATATTTTTATAATAATTACTAATAGTAATAATATACAGTTTTTGTTTTTTTCTTTCACATGTGCATATTTTTGGAAATTAAATAAATAATTTATTATTTTTGTAATTTACAATAATTTATAACAATAATTCCCATTAAATAACACGCACATTGTCTCGTTGCTAATTGTCATTTGTGTGTACGATATTGTTATAAAAAAAAAATATCTTTTTTAGTAATTTAAATGTTGTGTGTATGTAAATTATATTTTTGTGGTTGTTTATAGTATTATTATATCATAGCAATAGGGGTTACTAATTTAAATTCATTTTTTTTATTTTACAATTTTTATTTTTAAAATTATTATTATAATAATTTAGATGATGAAATTAAATTTTATAATATTATCAACAATATTTATAATTTTACAAATAATAGTATCAAATCACCATGTTTGTTTATCATTTCAATTAGATAATTCAGGATTTCCAGCAGAAATTCATGGTGTACCAGGTGGTGTAATAATAAGTGGTGATTCATCAGATGATAACAATCAACTTGCACAAACAATTAAAATATCATTAACTAGTAAACCAAATGAAATGATGATTAGTTGGTTTACAAATAGTAAAATTGGTGAAGCAATTGTGCAATTTTCAAAGAGTAAAAATAATTTATTAAAGGGTGTCACGGGAGGATCAAATGGTGTAATAACAGTTAATGGTAAATCAACAACATTTTCATCTGGTTGGAATGGATATGCAAATTCTGTAGTATTAACAACATTGGATCCAATGACAACATACTATTATCAAGTTGGTGGTAGTACAAGTTTAATATTATCAGCAATCAATCATTTTACAACATCGAATTTCACAGAGAATACAGGTACCGTTAGAGATGATTTCAAAGTAACACCATTTACAGCAGCAGTCTATGCAGATATGGGATATGGTGGTGGTTACAATAATACTGTTAAAGTATTGGTTGATAATTTAGATAGATATTCCCTTGTATTGCATATTGGTGATATTGCATATGCAGATTACGATAAAGTTGAACAAGGTAATCAAACAGTTTGGAATGATTTCCTTCAAGCATTAGAGCCAATTACATCCAAAGTACCATACATGACAACACCAGGTAATCACGATGTATTCTATTCATTCACTGCATATCAAAATACATTTAATATGCCAGGTTCATCAAATATGCCATGGTATTCATATGATTATAATGGTGTTCATTTCTTATCGTATTCAACTGAATCTGATTTAGCACCATTCACTCAACAATATCAATGGATTAAAAATGATTTGGAAACATATAGAAAAAAGAATCCATCAGGTTGGGTTATTGCATATGCACATCGTCCATACTATTGTTCAACTCAAATGGATTGGTGTAGAAAACAAACATTACGTGCACTAATTGAATCTACAATTGGTGAATTGTTTCAAAATTATGGTGTTGATCTCTACTTGGCTGGTCATACTCACGCATATGAAAGAACATTACCAGTTTATCAACAATCACCAATTGGAACTTACGAATATCCAGGTGGTACTATTCATTTCACAATTGGTACTCCTGGTAATCAACAAGGTCTTGATCATAACTGGATTTCACCAGCTCCTGCTTGGTCAGCTTCTCGTTATGGCGAACTTGGTTATGCTCAATTAAATGTTGTAAATAATACTCACATCCTTTGGCAATTCCTTACTGATGAACAAGTTATTTTTGATGAACAATGGATTGTAAAAGGTTATTTTGATTAAAATCAAATAAAATAAATATAATAATAAATAGTATAATAATATAATAATAAAAAAATTCAATATATACATGTAATTTCAATATTATTAAAATGTTTTTTTTTTGTATTTATTTATCACTATTATCTATTACAATAATTAAAAACAATAAAAATTTAAAATATTTCTTGTTTGCTGATTTTAAATTAAAAACAGCACACATACAAATAAAGATAAAAACATTAACACTGTAAATTCAATGATTAACAAACAAAAACTATGTGTGTGACACAGATCCAAATTTAGTTTTTTTAACAGTTGTTTGTGTGTGTGAATAATTTAAAAAGGGTTAATATAAACACACATTTTGAATAACATAAAAAAAAAAAATATAAAAAACATTATGTGTTTTGTGTTTCATTTTTATTTATTATTAAACATACTCACACATACAAATATAAATATAAATATAAATACAAATACAGGATAAATAATATATAATGAAACAATTTACCACAATATTAATAGTAACATTCATTTGTTTAATAATTAATGGAATAAATGGTGATATATGGAGTAGCTGTGGTACTTCAAGTGATAAATTTGTAATTGGTACTGTAACAATTACACCTTCAATACCAGTTAAAGGACAACCATTTAAAATTTCAGCAGGAGGTGAATTAACTGAATCAGTATCTGCTGGTAATGCTCATTTGTTAGTAAAGTTTGGTTTGATTACTATTATAAATAAGAATGAAGATATATGTGGTAGTGAATCTCCAGTTTCATGCCCAATTTCAGCAGGTACTTATAACCATACTGTAACTTTAACTATACCAAATAGTGCTCCTTCTGGTGAATATAAAGCAAATGCTGTTATTACTGATCAAACAAAACAAGAAATTGCTTGTATCAATGTTGACTTAAGATTAAAATAAATCAAAACATATATCAATAATGAATGTAGTAAATAAATTAACAAAACAAATAAAAAGTTATTATTTTTTTAAAAAAGGTATATATCTTTATTTTTGGGAATTGGTTGTTGTTATAAAGTATGAATTGGTATTATTATTATAATTTTAATTCAACATTGATACAAGCAATTTCTTCATTATTTTGATCAGTAAGAACAGCATTTGCTTTATATTCACCAGAAGGAGCTTCATTTGGTATGGTAACAGTAATTGAATGATTTAATTCACCTTGAGGAATTGGACATTTGATAGGTGATTCAGCATTACATAAATCTTCATTTTTATTAAATATTGGAATAATACCCAATTTAACCAATATTTTAATTGAACCACTAGTAATTGTTTCAGATAACATTCCTGTAGCTTGTATTGTTAATGGTTGACCTTTAACTGGTGTAGGTGGTGTTAAAACTACACTTTTAATTATTAATTTATCACCATCTTTTCCACAACTACTCCAAATATCACCATTTATAACAAACACGAAACTAATTAAAAATAATAAAATTGTAATATATTTCATTTTTTCTTTATATATATTTTATGTGATTGTATTTTAATTTATATTTTTGATAATATTAAAATACAAATTTCTATATTTTTTTTCTCTTTTAAATTTATTTTTTTACTCTTTCCAAATCTATAAAAAAAAATATAAAAAAATAAAAATAAAACTATTTTTTTAATTTCCTTTTTAAAAAAAAATCTAATATCTACTTTTAATGAAATCCTGGTCATAGATAACACAATAAATATTTTTAAAAAGTTAAATGATTTGTTATTTGTTTAATAATATAAATTTTTCACAATGATAATAAAGTTAAATTTTTTATATTAAATTTTTATAAAAAATCTTTATCC
>JABXES010009684.1:0-11661 GCA_013375695.1 Dictyostelium brefeldianum | reverse complement strand
TTACTATTGATCCATCATAATTTGTAGCACATTGAAGTAAATATGAAAACAAATAAAGCGATTTCAAGTTTCGAATCAATTAAAAAAAAGTGAGTGTGACTCAATAACTTCACTATTTCCAGAAATAAGAATTTATGATACCAATACATTACAGAGTTAATTAAAACAAGTGTATTAATTATTGTAAAAATGAGTTAGTATGTATATATATTTTACCATTATAATGTTGTTAAAGTTAATATACAGTTGGCATTAACTATGTATTATACAGCTGCTTTATTGGATAATGGTAAAATTAAAAAGTATCCGAATATTACAATTGGTTTCAAAGTTCAAAAGTATCTACATCATTCTCAATTGCAAGATTATATTAATATGGATTTCAAATTGATTGAGATAAATCGCGATTTTTGAAGATTTTTAATCCAATTGCAGCAAGTAAATTATTAAATTCAAAAGATAGTGAGCACCAAATTAACCAATGCTAGAAATATATTTGATAATGAGCATTGTTTAAAAATTAATTTTTATTATGGTAAAATATCCAGGTTTGCAATTGATCCAGTTAACGCATTAGTATTGGCAAAAAGGTTAATTGAATGTTGGGATTTAACAAATGAATGTTTAAATAAATTTGATCAAGCAAG
Organism: Dictyostelium brefeldianum; assembly: GCA_013375695.1. Classification (NCBI taxonomy): domain Eukaryota; phylum Evosea; class Eumycetozoa; order Dictyosteliales; family Dictyosteliaceae; genus Dictyostelium; species Dictyostelium brefeldianum. The sequence continues at coordinate 11,014 of JABXES010009684.1, read as the reverse complement.
AACATTAAATCAAAGAATCTTCAAAAGCAGCATCAATTGATTCAGATATTTATTATTTTTATAAAGCAATTACATTACAATGGCAGTTACAATATCAAGAATCTATTGATACATATAAATTATATTTAGATAGATCATTAATTGATTCACGTTGGGAGAATGGATGCAATATTATTTAAATAAAAATGTACTGATACTGCAATGTCAACATTTAAAATAGCTGAAGAAATCATTTTTGTTTTTTTCCTTATTGTGGTGATTATAATGCTAAATCTTGGTAATTTTCAAAAATAAATTAATATAATTGTACATACAGAAAAAAATTATTTTATTTTATATTTATTTTTAAAAATCTCTTTTTTTTATTTTTTTAGAATTTTTTTTTTATTGTGATGGTTTTAGATATTTATAAAATGGGTTCGTTTTAGTCCCAGTGTTATCGCCACATTTTAAAAATAAGCTCCAACACACACAACATTTGCCATCGACATAAATAATTTCATTATACAATGATGATAAAATTATGTATTGTTTTATTTATTGTATTTAATTTTTTAAACTTTAATCAATCACAAAAATTGGTTGACAGTGAATGTATGTTTTTTTAATTATAATGAATATATACATTCACTCAAATACATATATATTAATACTATCTTTTATTCATTCAATAAAAAAGATGATTGTGTTGTATCTTTATTAAGTAATATTGGAGAGTTACCATTAGTTAACAATCAAGGTTTTATTGATTTTTGTAGTATTGAAGGATATATATGTACTGATGAAAGTGGTATTATATATCTTACTTCTGTGTATGTATAAAAGAAAGGAGGAATGATAATGATAGTTTGTTCACAATCACAGTTACTAATTTAATTTAAAATTAGGATATTTGTTGGAGTAACAAATTTTGAATTAACACCATCAGATATTACTTGTTGGACAAAACTTAAAAACTTGTATGTTTATTTATATTACTACTGCTACATTGGATACCTACTCACACACACAACCCACACATTGAATACTAACACATTATACTATACATGTATACAGGTCATTACAATCATTTAAATTAAAAAGTAATTTTTTAACTGGTCCATTTCAAGCATCTTTAAAAAGTTTAAAAGTAAATGATTGTATTGGACTTAAAATGGAACAACCAATTAGTAATTCGTTACAAGAATTAAGAATTATATTGGGTGAAACTTTAAATGGTGATATACCAATATCAACATTACTTAATTTAAATAGTTTGTAAGTGTGTTTACATTTATGTTGAATGCACATGTATATACTAACAAAACATTTAAATATATGTGTACAGTGAATTAGGTTTTGGTAAAAATGGTGGTATTGATAGTAATATTAAATTTACAAATACTATAAGTTCACCAAAAGATTTTCAAGAATTTATAATATATACATCAACAGTACCTTCATTAAAATTTATAAATGCTGTAAATTTGGAAATAATTTTTAATGGTGCAATGTTTGATGTTAGTACAATTGACAAGTTTTCAACATTTACAGGATCATATGGTACACTTTATTTAAAAGCAACTCCTGGAATGCCAAAAATAACAAATACAAATAATGTAAATGTAGTAAATGCAAGAAATTTCAAAAGTGAAATACCATATGAAGCTACAAGTACACCAATAAATTTATCATCTTGGCCATCTGTAGCATTGTAATTATCATATAGTATTTACAACTCACAAACAAGTAATACATATATTAATAGTAATTTATTTTATACAGTTCAATGAGTAAAGCAATTGATTTCAATTCAAATGGTAGACTACCATTTTCTAAATTACCATCTTTAAGTTTAAGTGAATTTAGTTTTTCAAATGGTAAATTATCAGTTTGGCCAGATTTCCCTGCAATTCTTCCATTGTCTATACAGAGTTTGAAAATGTATGTATTTTAATATAGATTAGAGATGTTATCACATTGATATATTAGTAATATACTAATAACATGTTTTTGTAGTGATTTATCAAATAATCAATTTAAAATGGTATTACCAAAATGGAATAGATTGAATGGAACAGTTGATACATTAAATATAGAATCAAATGGATTAACGGGTACATTGGATTCAAGTTTTTGTGAATTAAAATTAATAGTAACTGGTAATCAATTATCGGGTGAAATTCCAACATGTTTTCTATGTTATGCAAGAGATCCAGCATTATTTTTAAATATTGGTATAAATAATTTTACAAATTATTACAATTCAATACCTTGTAGAACAATTGTACCAAATTTATATTATGATCCAGTAATTAAAAGATTATGGTTACATGGTAAAGATTTAGGGTTTGGTCATTTCTTTCAAACAACATTTACTCAAATAATACAATGGAAACTTGCTGTTAATAGTCATAAATATTATACTGATGATATAACAACACTTGTTGGTATTGGTAATGAAATGTATTTCAAATTTCCAAATTCAAATGATGATGGTAAAGAATATATTGTATCTATATTTCAAAAAGTACCAAAAGTTAATAGTATAAAGTTGGTTGGAAATAAAGCGGTACAAACACAAATTAAGAATCAAATTATCATCACAGGTGAATACTTTTCATACAATACTAGTATAATTAAAGTTTATTTTAATGGTATACATTCAAATGCAAATGAATGTATAGTTAATGAATCAACATTTAATTATATAATATGTACATTATCTGATGAAAATAGTATATTCAATGGTACAAAGAATCAAATTACAACTGTTAATATTTATGTTGATGGTGTTGAATCAACAGATTTAAATGCATGTATTGATTTATGTAATTTAGAAAGTACTTGTAATATGGTAAATGGTGGTATTGGTGTATGTGAATGTGGTCCATTGGTGAATTGTAATGGTAATGGTGTATGTTCAGCAGGCAATGGAAATACATTTACAATTGGTTGTATATGTGATGCTGCATATGGTGGAGTAGATTGTTTTTATAAAGCACATTATGCATCTGGTATTGATCTTGTTTCAGTTGCAGGTGGTACAATTACTATATATGGAATGTTTACAATATATCATTATGGTATACAAGTATTTATTGGTTCAAATGAATGTAATTTAATCCTTTATGGTGAAGATATAATTAGATGTACTATTGGTGAAGGTGCTGGTGAACATAATGTAACAATTAATCAAAACGGTATTACTTGGATTGGTGATAAATTTTTTAAATATTTAGTTGATCCAGCATTACCAATTCAATGTCCAAATGATTGTACAAATAATCAACAAGGTTCATGTAATTCTGGTAATGGTCAATGTAATTGTATTAATGGTTGGGCAGGTCCTTCTTGTAATTTACTATTGGATTCAAATGGTAATTCAAATACAACAGTTAATACAACAACTGGTACAACAACTATAACTAATCAATTGATTAATTTTGATATATCTATATTACAATTATTAGAAATTGGTATAAATGGTGAAACAGTTGATCAGTATTCACTTGAAACTAATTGGAATGTAAATGTCTCGAATAAAGTATATATATTTAATCAAACAATTCAACTTGGTACATCAAATATTATTTATCGTTTAGAAGAAATATCCGTTGATAAACAAGTTGAATTTGCAAATGTTGTATTCCTTTTAACCAGTGGATCAATTAAAACATCTGTTTCAATTTATAATTATAAATTTAAAAGTTCATTAAATACATTGAAATTAATATTCAAATCACAAGTTGGAATGATTGGTGATGGTAGTGGTAATCAAAAAGAAATTGAACAATGTAATGGTGAATCTGATGATCCGGTAATTGAAAATATATCAAATAATCAAAATTTAAATTACTTGTCAATTAAAAAAGGTGGTAAAACGTTATCAGGTAGATTTATAAACCGTGTTTTGTCAGATGGTAAATCAACATTTATTTCAACACAAGTAATTAAAAATCAAACAGATTCAAATGTTGTATTGGTATCATTATCACTTCCTCATTTTGGTACAGATTTAATCATAGATCCAGACTTTTCATTATTGGTATCACCTGATTTCAAATCAGATTGTAGAGAATCTAATCGTAAATGGTTTTTACCAGTAGTAATTGTAGTTCCAACTGTAGGTGCTGCTTGTATAGCAATATTAGCTTTCATCATTTATAGACGTAATATAACATCAATTAAAGTTGGTGTTGCAAAATTAAAACATTTAAATAAATAAACAAGGTGATATTTGTGGATATTTTCCCAAAATCTTTTTTCAAAAAAATAAAATTTTAGTTTATAAAAATAAAAAAAAGTGAGTTGTACACACAAATAAATATAAATTTATTTTATTATCTTTTTTTAAAAATTAATTGTACTGGATATTTTGGAGTTAATGTTGCTCTTTGGTAAATTGTAAATGGATGTGATTGCGATTTATCGTATGTTATATTAAATGATAAAATTAATTTTGAAATGATTATACGTGCTTCTGCAATTGCAAATTTTTGACCACTACATACTCTAGCACCTGATGAAAATGGTATAAAGTCTGATCTATTATTAACATTTTCAATATTCTTCCATCTATATGGATTAAATTGATTTGGTTGTGGCCATAATTTTGGATTTCTATGAATTGCATAAACTGATATCAAAATTAATGTGTCTTTTGGTATTTTATATGAACCATTACCATTACTACCACTACTACTACTACTATCATTTGTATTACATTCAATTGTATCATCAAAACAAGCAGTTCTACCAATCATTGGAGCGGGTGGAAATAATCTTAATGTTTCATATATAATCCAATCTATTAATTCATTTGATTGAAATTCTTTATTATCACCACATACTTCACTTTTGATCAATTGTTTATAAAGATCATCTTGAATATCTTGATGTGTTGATATTAAATAAAATATAAATGTTAATAAATTTGCTGATGTTTCATGTCCTGCCAATAAAAATGTATTTATATTTCCAATTATCTAATATGGTGTGAAGTGTGCAATGGTACTATTAGTATATATACGAATATGTGTATATGGTAACAATAATAACAATGTGGTACATACATCTTTTTCATTTACATTATCGTTTATTAAATTATCCAATAGATAATTCTTTTTGTATTCTTTATCTGATAGATGATCATTGATATTTGATTTTCTTGAATTTATTCCATTTTTAATTATAGTTTCCAATCTATTTAAACATTTGAATAATTTAATGTCATTGTATAATGGAAGGTATGATGAAAATCTTCTAATTGGTCTAATCATTTCATTTAAAATGAAATCAAATTGTTTTGATAAATTTGAATCTTCATCATCACCACGGTCACTTTTTGAAATGCTACCAAAATCAAATCCAATTGATAATTTACCAATTATATCAAATGTTAATTTGGTACAGTAACTATGAATGTCAATTGATTTATTACTATTACTGCCAGTACTACTTGAGGTGATTTTATCAATTAATTTATCAACAGTTTCAATGATTGTTGGTACCATTAATTTAACATTTTTAGAAGAGAATGGTTGTGAAATTATTGATCTATGGTAACGCCATTCATCACGTTCAGACATTAGAATACTGTTTTTAGCCAATCTTATTAATACACCTGATTCATCGGGTGGTTTATTATATTTATCAATATTTTGAGATGATAGGATGTATTTTGAAATTGAGATATCTCTTGTAAATATCATTGGTCTACCAAAAAATGAAACACAATAATTATCACAATCATATTGATTAAACCATTTTAATACTGTTTTTTCACTTGTATCTTCAATTAATTCAATTGTTCTACCTTCATATGTTATCTTTGCTGTTTCTTTTAAATCATAATAATTGAATAAATAATTAAAAAACCATTTATAAAATGTTGGTCCAGAAGGTAAATTATATTTTTGATTTTTACCAACACCACTACTACCCCTATTATTTATATAATCTAATATTTTCTATATAGTGTGTACACATATATTAATATTTATAAATCACCACAATACACAATACAATATCATATATTTACTTCAAATATTAACCATAATATAAATCCAAGTATAATACAAATTAGGTACATTGTGTATTTATTTTCATTTTCTATCATTTTTTATGGTAATATAATCGTAAATTGAAAATAAATTAAAAATAAATTAAAAAAAAAAAAATAACATTTGTGAAGAATGTTTTTTTATGACGCTCCAGCACTCTGCTTAAAATAATTATTTTAATTTTTTAAAAACGATTGAAATGGTTGTTTTTGCGTTTTTTGACAAAAAAAAAAAAAAAAACAAAATCAAACTATTTTTCAGTTATTTGTTTTTTACAATTAAAATTATATATGATTAGCACACACATAAATATCACATATGGGGAAGCACATTTATAGCAGAGATTCAACCAACTATGATAACAATCAACATGGATTTGTCACTCATACATTTTTTCCGCTAAGAAGAGCTAAAAATATTGATAAAACATGTCTTAGCAAAAATCAACCTGGTGAATTAATGAATTTGTTTACTGATAAAGAGAGGTTAATCAACTAAAAATTTGGGCATAGTCTACCCTGCGTAGGTCTCTGCAATACAAATTTTAAAAAGTTTAAATGTACACCAAGTGTATATGGCAAAATAGTTGGTTGTAATTTTCACATAGTGTTTGAACTTGTTCATTCATTATAAAAGTCCATACCATTTCATTATTGGTGAAAGGTACGCTTTGACTTGCATTAATGCATGTATTAATACTGGTTGTATATGGACACCCCCCCCCATAGTTTATATCTATCTTTTTAAAAGTTTGGTTTAAATTATGCGCGTGGATGAATATGCTCTTTAATCGTACGATGAAAAGGTTGTACTATATAGTCCTGGGCACCCACATGTTCTCGATATCTTATAGTACATTGTCACATTGCAAGGTTGCACCCTTGTCGTTGTGAATAACCCCCCTGACAGATTATCATATTATCATTTGCACAAATTATTTAATAAACTCTTAAAAATCAATATATTTATAACTATATTATCCTATCTGTGTCTCTATTTTTTTTTAAACAACCCTTTCTAATAATCTCTTTAATATATCATATGTATTATGTGTATTTGTTGACATTGTATGTGTGTGCTAATAAAAATGTGTTTTTATACGCGTTTATAAAAATACTGTGTCGTAAAAACAGAGTAAGTCGGTTTGGCAATAAAAAAAAATGTGAAAAAAACATTCTTCACATTTAGGCAAAATTTTTTATAAAAAATTTATTTTTGTTTTTGTTTTTTAGATAAAGAAAGAGATAGGATGAATAAAATTATAACACCAGATTTATGTGATGAATTTCCAAATGTTAAAGTTGTTGAACCAATTGGTTTTAAAAATTATGGTGCAAGAAAACAATTTGGTGGTGAAATTGTAACAGTTAAATGTTTTGAAGATAATTCAATGGTTAGAGATACAGTTGCGAAAGATGGTAAAGGTAAAGTTTTGGTTGTAGATGGTGGAGGTTCATTGAAAAAAGCATTACTAGGTGATTTATTAGCAGAGAAAGCATCATTAAATAAATGGGAAGGTATAATCATATATGGTTGTATACGTGATGTTGATGAGATTGCTGTAACAGATTTAGGTGTTCAAGCATTAAATTCAAATCCAATGAAAACTGAAAAATTGGGACTTGGTGATATTAATATATCTGTTACTTTTGGTGGTGTAACTTTTATACCTGGTGAATTTGTATATGCTGATAATAATGGTATCATAGTTTCACAAACAAATTTAATTAATTAAAAACACACAAACAACAAAACAAAAACAAAAACAAAACAAAAGAGAATACAAAATAAAAATGTACATTATATAGATATTATTTATTTATTTTTAATTATCATCACTACCTCCTACCATTTGTTCATCACCATTTTCTTCATCTTCGTCTTCATCACTCCTTCCATTTATTTTATTAATGAATTTATAGTTCTTAATTCTAATTGATCCAATGGAGTATTGAATACATATTGGTATGAAAATTATCTAAATAATTGAAATTGAGACGAATTTGAATCTTGGCTGTCAAAGTAATCTGGTGATTCAAAAATTAAATGTTTTATTATCAAATGATCTTCTTTCAAGTTCAAAAATAATTTCATTATAACTCTTGATGTTATGTATGAATTTGGTTTTCTAATATAATAATGAATATGATAGAGCATTGATATTGAAATTATTTGCAAATGATACTTATTTTATGCATAATCAACCAATTTCCATGTTCATATTTAATTGAAAAATTGTTTGGGTCTATGTAATATTGTATGTTGATATTTATAAAGTAACCTATATTGACAAGAATGCGTAAATATTGAATCAATGGTATTTAGGGAAATGAAACTTTTAACATTTCCAATTTGTTCAATTCCACCATTCCCATGATAATAAATCTGAAAACTCTTATTTTCATTTATTTTTACAATTTAATAACATTAAATATTCTTGTTGACCATTTTTGTTTGTTTAATGAAGAAATATATATTATAATTTATCACATTCATTATTTTGAAAATATTTGTAACCAATTGCATAAAGTTTAATATATTCTGTGTATCTCAAATTGTATAATAATAAATATCTAAACTAATTGTTGTTGAATTTAATTGTTCAGCCAATTTAATACAATGATTAATATCATCTAATACATTTGGTGGTAATAATAAAATGGATAAAGAAAAGAAAAAAAATGTTTAGAACAACACTTGTTCTTGCCATCTATTAACATTACCCTATATTATATTTTAATTGTTTATGTATTAGTATATTATTAAATACAGTAATAATTGTTGAGTACATACATTTTTAACATCAGCTTTATCATTCGTACCAAGTGATTGAAATTGATCACACAATGCTTCAATTATGAATTTACCATGTAATGGATTACATTTATATTCTTGACCTCTAAATAATTTATATCTTTGTTTAAAAATTCTCTAAATTTAATTGCAAACAATTTCCTATCACATTGAATTATATTAAATGGTTATAATTGATGTGGTTTCATACAAACATTTATTCGTTTCACCTCATTCAATATCATTGTTTATTTAAATATTTAATATTGTTTTTGATTTTATTAGTTAAACGAAATAAAAAAAAAGAAAAAAATAATCTTATCAGAGTAGGTAATATTTATGTGTAGTAATGTAAATAATCAATTTATCATAAAAAATAATCAACACAACAAATTTAATACATTATTTTTTGGGGGTATTTATTTTATGATAAACATTTATATTATTTATTTTTGGATTACCAAGGTTTATATTTATAATTGTTTTTAATAAATAATGTACAGATGGCAATATAACCACACACCACTGTCTATTTAAAATAAAAAAAAAACTTCAATAACACAACTGTTTTACAATAACACAACTGTTTTAAAAATGATTTAAAAATAGAAATTGGTGTGTGGTTGATGTGGGTGGTTTTTTGTTTTACAATCAAAAAAAAAACAGATCATTATTAATAATTTTAAATCTACAACCACAAAAATGAAAATTATTTGTTGTTTATTTGTTTTATTAGTATCAATTGTAAATAGTGAATTAAAAGCATATCAATATGCCCATTGTAGTTTTGGGAAATATGGTAGTGCTAAATTCATTTCACAAGAGGTATGTTGCTTGTAAAGTTAGATTAATCCAATTTAAATAATAAAAACATAACATTAATAATAATTTAAATGCTTTTTAGGGAATTGAAAAAGTTGAATTATCAATTTCAATAAGTGGTATGGAAATATCCGATGGTGATCATGCATTATCAATATTGACGTATGGATATAATCCAATTAACAATACAGATTTAGGTAGTATAACATCAAGTACATTACCAGTTGGTCCTATTGGTTGTACTGATCCAAAAAGAGAAGGTGATATTGGTAATTTAGAATTTAAAAATGGTATTTCAACAGGAACTATATCAACATTAGAAGGATATTATTTATTTGATGATACTCAAGCATCAATATTAGGTCGTTCATTAGTAATATATAGCGGTAGTTATATATGCACTAATCCCTCAACTAGTATATTTGGTTCAATTATTGCATCATGTATAATTAGTGTTGGTAATCCTGAATATGCTCAAACTAAACAACCAATAAATATAACATCTCCAAATCCAAATACAGCAAGCGGATTCAGTAGCACTGATAAAGTATTATATGATGCAATGGCCAATATTAAAAGTACAAACCTATCTCAAGGTATTACAGGATTCGTTTATTTTAAACCAGATATTTCAAATGCAACAATTGAAGTAACAGCAATTATAAAAGGTTTTACCATCAACACTACACATGGTATACATATTCATTCATATGGTGATTTATCCACTCAGGATGGTTTATCAATTGGTGGTCATTGGTCATCTTTAGATCAAGTTCATTCATTACCTGGTGGTGTTAGTGATGGTAATAAGCATTTTGGAGATATTGGTAATATATGTGTATATGGAAGTGATGGTACTGCATATTATAAATATTCAACAAGTTATTTCAACTTTGGTCAACTGTTAGGTAAAAGTATTGCAATTCATTTAAATAGAGATGATGGTAAAACTGTAGGTGGTGTCAGAATTGCTGTTGGTGTAATTGCATTGGTTAAAAAAGATACTATAAATTCCATTCCTGATAAAGTTCCAACAGATTTAGTTTATGATATTCTTTGTGTACCACCTGAAACACCCTCTCCAACAAATACTCAAACTAACCCTCCTTTTACTCCAATAGTTACAAAAGAAAATGAAGAAACACCTGAAAAAGAATCATCATCAACAATTATTTATCCATTTATCAATTTGATTATTTTATCTATTTTTTTGAATATATTATACATAAATTAATATACATAATTGAATATTTATTTTTAGTTAATTATTATTATTATTATTATTATTATTATTATTATTATTATTATTATTTGTTATTTGTTATTTGTTATTTGTTGTTATTATTATTTGTTAT
>JABXES010009676.1:0-44246 GCA_013375695.1 Dictyostelium brefeldianum | reverse complement strand
TTATTGGTTACCAACCACACCAGATTACAAAGAAACTGATTTACCAAGACATCCATGTTTAAAATTAATTACTGCAAGTTGTTTACAAATCCTCACAACTAGATGGGGTAGACGTTTAGTAACAATGGAAAAAACAATTGAATACAATCATTCAATTCACAATAAAGAATTGTTAATTCAAGATGATCTTGGTCAAATTGATCCACAACATAAAGATTTAAGAGCTGTTGTATTTTGGAGAAAAATGGGTTCAAACGAAAAATCAAAAAAAAAAGAAAAAAAGAAATTAAGTGTTCAAGAACATAAATTAAAAAATAATAATAATAGTGATAATAATAATGAAAATGTTAATATAAAAGAAGAAGAAGAAAAAGAAGAAAAGTAATAATTATTATAATAAAATATTTATTTTAAAAATTGTTTGTTTTTATCTTGATTCTAATGATATTCCATATTTGAATGGAGTGATGGTTAATCCAAATTGTTCTTCATTGTTTATTTTTTTACCATTACTTGAACTTAATTTAAATTTAAATAATATGTTTGCCAAACATAAATATAATTGATCCATTGCTAATGGTCTACCTGGACATTGTCTACCACCTAAACCGAATGGTATAAAAGCATCTGGTGTTTTATCCAAGAATCTATTTGGATCAAATTTTGTTGGATTTGGAAATAAATTTTCATCAAATGCAATAGCATGATAATTTATAAATATAATTGAATCTTTTGGAACAAATAAATCACCAACCATTACATCTTGATGATCATTTGATCTTGGTAAACCAAAAATAATTGTAGTATGTACTCTTAATGTTTCTTTAATAATTGCGTTTATAAATGGTGTATTATATCTATCTTTTAAATTAACTGAATTTGAATCACCACGAACTCTTTTTAATTCATTATATGCAACCTCTTGATATTCTGGATTATTAATTAACTCTAATAATATCCATTCCATTGTATTAGCAGTTGTATCCGAACCAGCTATAAATATATCAACACAAACTTGATTTATATTTACAATATCAAGTGGTGTATGGTTTTCACCATATTCAACAATTAAATAATCTAATAAATCTTTTGGTCTTTCACGATCAATTGTTTCCAAATGAGCATCATATCTGTCTTTTACCATTTGTCTAATCTTTGAATAAGTCTTGTCTGTTGCAATTAAATATTTATAGTATAATGGACCTAAAACTTTAAAGTAATCTAAAATTTCACCTACTTTTAAATTTCCCAAAATTTGTTCCATTTCCACGGTAAATAATTCAACTTGTTCATTTACAGATCCATCTACACTATCAACAATTTCTTCATTAAATAAATATTTAAACATTGCTGCTAAAACAAAACGTCTAAAATAAAATTGTGGATAAAACTAATAATAAATACATTAATGCTAATATTACAATATATACTAATGGTATATGAATATAATAAAACTCTTACAATTTTACCAGATTCTTCATATTCTTTCATTGAAGCAACTAAATCTAATGACTTTTTATATAATTCAGTGTAAATTGTATTTGTATTTGATTTTCTTAGTGCTTTAATAACCATATTTTTATTTCTATCCCAATTATCACCAGTTGCACCAGCAAGACCTTTGGCATTATTACAACCTAGCTTTATACTTGGTATCATTGGACGTTGATTAAACTCCATATGATAATTTTCAAATAATTCTTTTATTTTTGGCAAATCTGAAATAAACAAAGTATAGTAATCACACATCCAAATACGAACAATACCATTATACTTTTTAACATATTTATCTAATGATAGGTGAGGTGATTTTGCGCCTATCTGCGGTGCATTTCCTATTAATGGAAATGGTATTGGCCCTCTTGCCTCATTTGGATGTACTCTTTTAATTTTGCTGTACTATATTTTTTTCATCAAAAAATAAAATATTAGAATTATAAACATATTATTTCACCTCTTTTAAACCTTATTAATTGCTGATATTTACAAAATCTTTAATTAGAAATAGTAAAGTTAAAAAACCTATAAAATATAAATTTATAAACATTTTTAAAAACTATTAATGCGTAAATAATTTGTTGTTTGTGGTTTATGTTTGTTAAAATTAATATTTATTAAGTAAGAAACAAATTTAAACAGTTTGTGGTTACTTTTTTAATTTATTACTTTTAAAAAATAAATAAGAAAATGTGACCCAAAACTTTTATTTATCATCTTTATATTACACACGTTACAAATAAAAAATATTAATATGATTTTAAATAAAATTAAAAAATTAAAAATTTATCGAACATATTATTAATTATTAGTGTTGCTTTTTTTTTAGATCTACCCACATTAACCTCTTTATTACATACTGAATTATAAAAAATTAAACAACAACCACACAAAATTTAAAAACACAAGATTTTCTATATTACAAATAACAATCTTTATTTTTTTAATTATTAATTTTTACTAAAGTGATTTTATTAGAAGGGATTATTATTTATTTATTTAAATTCAACACATCCAAAAAAATACAACTTGAAAATCCATGTTTATGAATAAATAAAAAATGAAAAAAATGGTTATTATTTATTATGTACAACAACAACTTATTCATTTGTTCCATTTTCACATAAAATAACTGCCTGTACATATACATGGCACTATTGTGTACATACAGTATTTTCAATTAAATCAACAAATAAAATATCAAGTATTTCAAATGGTATTTCAACAGTTGAATTTTATATTATTAAACTTGTAAAAGGGTCAATTTATGTTATTTGTTTAGTCATCATTTGCTGATAATAATGTTGATATTGATAAAATATATTCTTGTGATGTTGATGAAGAAGAAGATGAAACAAGTGATAATTGACAAAAACAAATAATAATACAACAAATAAAAATAGCTTGTGTGTTAAAAATCTTATTCATCGTTTTAATTTGTTTGAAAAAAAAAACCACAAAAAATTTTTATTTTTTTTCGAATTTTTTTCAAGTTATTTTGGAAATTAAAAAAAATATAAAAAATGATCAAAAAAAAATTAGTTTTATAACAGTTTTAATTTCGAAACAACTAAAAACGTACACATAAAATAATGAAAAAAATAATATTTGGAATATTTTCATTTTGTTTACTACCAATTATATTATTATGTCAATTTACTTTATTTAAAATTTCACCATCAACAATTAATGGTAAAAAAGTTAATAAGAGACAACCACCGCCAGAAGGATACCCAAAAGAATGGTCAGAATTATTTATTTATTCTTATGAAAATGAATATGAAAAAGTAATGGAATGTTTAACAAGTAGTCCAAACCAAATAAACTCAGTAGATGTAAATAATTGGAATGCATTACATGTAGCAGTATCAAATCAATCAAATAATGTAATTACATTACTATTGGAACGTGGTATTGATTACACATTACAAAATAATAATGGGTATACTTCATTTCACATTGCTTGTAATAATGGAAACACTGAAATTGTAAACACTATGATATCATCAGACAAAGTACCATGTGGTACAATATATTCAAATAATTTAGAAAGTTCAATATTTTTGGCAATTTCAAATAATCATATTGATATTGCAATATTGGTATTAGAATATTATCATCACCAAAATGATTTTGTATCAAGTGGTAATTTTAAAAAAATGATTGACCAATTTAATCAACATGGTGTCACCCCATTAATTATGGCAGTACTTAGAAAGAATTTACAAATTATTTCAAAATTGGTTACATATGGTGCTGATATAAATGGATTTAAAAAAGATAATTCAACTGCATTACATTGTGCTGCAATTTCAAATTATGTTGAAGCAATTAGATATTTGGTTGAATATGGTGCTGATTGTAATAAAGTAAATAGATATGGTAATACTCCATTACATGAAGCTGCAATTAAAGGTAATAATGAATCAATTGAACTGTTGATAGAGTTAAAACCTGAAAATGCTGATAACAAAGATAAAGATGGTTCAACACCATTACATTTAGTTTGTAATTGTGTAAATTCCTTGAATTTAGAAAACAATTTAAAATCAATTCAAACATTGCTACACGCGGGTAAAGCTGATATCAATAGTTTAGATAGTGGCAATGCAACTGGGTTGCATATATTAGCATGTATTGAAAATGATAAATCATTACCATTGGTAAAATATTTTTTGGAAAATGGTGCAAATCCAACAATTGAAAATAAATATGGTTGGACACCAATTCATCAAGCTCATCATTATAAAAATAAATTGGTTCAACATGAAATTGAATTGTATTTAAAAAAGAATTATCCAGATTATTACAGTGTGTTAGATTTAAATAAACAAAGAATATTTAAAGTTAAAAATGATGATTCTGAACAAGGAGCCAATGGTGGAGACAATACAAATAATCAAGAAATATTAAAATTAAATGGTTTATCAAGATTACAATCAATTTCAAATGATATAAAAGATGGTAAAATTAAAAATGTTATTGTACTTACTGGTGCAGGTATTTCAGCAAATGCAGGTATATTACCATACCGTACAAAGAATGGATTATTAAATAAACAACAAAAATTTTCATTTTCAACAGAAGTATTACAAAATCAACCAGATGTATTCTATGGTGCATTAAAAGATCATTTTTATCCAATTATTAAAGCAAATGGTAATGGTATCGATGAAGATGGGTATGACAATGGTGTACATTCAACCCCATCTCATCATTTTATAAATTCATTATCAAATAAAGGTGTACTGTTAAGAAACTATACACAAAATGTTGATCCATTACAAGAAAGAACTGGTACACCACCAGAAAAGATTGTTCATGCACATGGTACATTGGATAAATGGTATTGTACAGTTTGTTTAAAACAATATGAAAATGATAGAATTTGGAAAGAAATTGGTAGAGGTGGCTTACCATTTTGTACAGTTTCAGATTGTCGTCATGTAATTAGACCAGATGTTGTTTTCTTTGGTGAACCATTATCACAATCATTTAAAGTAAATTCAATTTCAGATTTCCGTAAATGTGATTTACTAATTATTATGGGTACAAGTTTAATAGTTTATCCATTTGCAGGACTATTAAATGATGTTTCTGCTGATTGTCCACGTCTCTTAATCAATTTTGAATCAACTGGTCCATTTGTAAATACAAATGATTTAAAAAGAAAACAATATCAAGAAAGTACAACAACAGAAACTACACCATCATCAGAAGTAATAGTTGAATCAAGAGGTAATAGGGATATTGTAATTTTAGGTGATTGTGATAAAGGTGTTGAATTTTTTAATCAAATTTTAAATAAATAAAATCAATGTTTATTTTGATACTTTAATATATAATGAATATGGTCTATTACTTTCAATTGTCATATCTTGTGATTTACTAAATGTTTTTAAATGTTCTGAGAGTATATTTGGTTGATCAAGATATTCTATTTTGAAACCAACTTTAATGAAAATGTTTACATATGTTGAAATTGTATGATGATATTTAACAATACCTTTATAACCTAACCAATTAGTGATTCTAATACCTTCATCACTATAATCAGATACTGGCCATACTTTTATTGATATTTCTTCACCTGTGAAAATATTATCAATGAAATCATTTTCTAATGTTTTACTTGATGTTCTAATAGGATGTTCAGTTGGGAATAAAAATGTACCACCAGGTTTTAATAATGAATAAACACTTTTAAAGAATGATTCTAAATTTGGTAAAAAATGTACTTTAAGTGAACTAAATGCAAAATCAATTGTACCAATATTCATTTCATTTATTTGCGATTGTTGTAAATCTTGTACTTGATATTTAATTTTACTTTTTTCATTTTCCAGAGATTTTGCTTGTTCTATCATATTACTTAAAATATCAATACCAATTACTTTTCATTTCAGCTGCACCTCTTGAAAACAAACCATTACCATATCCAAAATCAATTACATTCATTCCATTAAAGTGTGTTGATATCAATGATATTATAAAACTATCTTGTTTTAATACTTTTTCATTACCATTATTATGTGTTGACAAATACTAAATCATTACTTTAATATATAATGTATTTGGTCTATTTAAAATTGACATATCACTTGATTTAGTAAATCCTTCTTATTATTCTTTAGATGTTATTGGTTCATCAAGATATTCAATTTTGAAACCAACTTTAATTAATGTGTTTACACATGTTGAAATTGTATGATTGTATTTAACAATACCTTTATAACCTAAGCAATTAGTAATTCTATTACCATTATAACTATAATTTGATACTGGACATACTTTTCTTGTGAAAGTAAGATCAATGAAATCATTTTCTAATGTTTTACTTGAAGAATTTATTGGATGATTTACAATGAATAAAAATTAATACCAGGTTTTAATAATGAATAAACTTTATTTGTTCAATCATATTATTTGATATATAAATACCTGTTACTTTTGAAGGTTCATTTCAATTACACCTCTATAAAACCAACCATTACCACATCCAAAATCAATTACATTCATTCCATTAAATTCTGTTGATATCAATTTTAATAAATAACTATCATGTTTTAATACTTTCCTAAACTGTTTTTTTATTTTTTAAAATTATTGTTTGGTGGTAAATTTATTATTATAATATTTTTAATACGTATAACCACACATACACTCACACTTTCAAAAATTAATATTGAACGGATAATTAAAATATTTTTATTATTAAGTGTTAAATTTCTTAAACAACATATTATAAATAATTTAAAGAATGACACAAAATGCATATGATGATATTACTTTATTTAAATCATATGAAAAATGCGAAAGATCATTATCAAATGATTCATATTTAAATGGATTAATACCAAATGAAATTAATGGTTATGGGATTGATTTTGGTTGTGGTGATGGTTGGTTTTGTCGTGAAATGATTAAAATGGGTGCAACAAAAGTAGTCGGTATGGATTTATCAAATAATATGATTGAAAAAGCAAATCAATTAAATACAAAATTCAATATTTCAAATAAAAAGTTACATTATGAAATTCAAGATTTAAGTAATTTAATTATTAAACCAGAATATTTAAATTCATTTAATTTTGCATTTAGTTCATATGTTATTCAATATTTACCAAATTTAGAATCATTTTTTAAAAATGTTTATTCATTATTAAAACCTGGTGCTACCTTTGTATTTACAACTGAACATCCAATTAGATCTTCGCCAATTTGTATTGATATTGAATTCATTGATCATACATTCACAGGTGAAGAATCATCAAGAAAAGTATGGCCATTATCAGATTACAGTAATGAAGGAATAAGAATAAGAAATTGGCTAGGTTATAAAGGTATTGTTAAATATCATCATACAATGTCAACATATATAAACACTTTAATTAAAGTTGGTTTCAAAATAGAGTATCTTGGTGAAAATGTTTTAACTGGTGAACAATTTGATTTAAATGCATCTGAAAATAAATTGGAAATTGAAAGAAATAGACCATATGGTTTATATATTAAAGTATCAAAATAAACAATATATACTCTCCGTGGTACAACGTTTATGTTTAAACAAGTGTTATTGTGTATGTGTTTAATGATGTAATATTAGTTTACATATTTTTTTTGAAAAAATAAGGATCTAAACTATTTAAATAACCTATTATATCAATAATAACATGAATTTGTACATTATACATATTTAAACAATAATAAAAAAAAGAGATAGTAACCAAATTTAATACTGTACAGATCAAGAAACAAACAACAAAAAAATTGAAAATTTCAACATAGCTTCCTAAAATCACAATATAATGCTCGCTAAATGTATATTCCTATGTACCTAAATTGTATGTTTGTATTTAATTCTTATGAAATAAAAAAATAAAAAAAAAACCTTTGTTTGAATTACTTTTTTTTATTTAATAATTTAAATAAATTGAAAGAATTCAAATTTTTCCTTTAACATTATCATGGTATTCAATATAGTTCAAGTGAAATTGTATGTAAAACAATTGAATTGTCAATCCAATCATATGGTTAACTAATAGTTGGTCAAGATATATTGGTCAATTTAATTTATTGGTTATATAAAAATGTTAATATCGTGAAGAAATATTAAAATTGGTTTGTTTAAATTATCCTGAATTACACGAAAATGTACCTTTTCCAATTGAACCAACTGTTTAATCAAGTTATCTCAGTGAAAACATTACCAACATCATTAACATTATTGAAATTAAGCCATCATTTGAACAAGGTATTTTACCAAGACCATTACAATCAATTTATATTAGAATAAATAACAATTATCTTATAAATATTTTAGAAACTCATTTTTTCAATAATTATATTAAAATTAATAAATGTTTAAATTGGTGATAAAACTGATGATTTACCAATATCTATAATTAATTGATAATTGTTTTTAATTTTCATTTTTATCCAATATATTCAGATTATAAAAATGATATAAATTGTGTATTACTCTAAAAATAAAGTTGTTTTTTTATAAAAAAATAAAATAAAAAAAATAAAAATAATACATTGATAATACTATTTCAATATATACACTCAAAATGTATTCAATTAATTATAAACCAATTATTAAAATTGATTTTAATAAATTGTGAAAAGAGGTTACCTCTTTTCACACAATTTATAGTAAGAGAGAAATCAATAATTTCATATTTTACACAAGATTTTTATCCAATTTGTACTGGAAATAAAATACCAATTCAATCATGCAATTATGGAACATTTTGATCAAATTGTAATATTCAACATTTATCAAATAATTGTCACTTATTAATTAAAGATTTTATTGAACAAACTGATTATTTGGAATATCCAAATACATTTCCATTTATTCCAATTGAAAATGATAAATGTTTAATAATAATTTCATTATTAAATAAAAAAGATGTGAAATTGTTAAAATAAATAAATATTTTTTATTGTTTACAGGACCTGATTACCTCCAAACTTTAATTGAATTATCAGCACTACCACTAAAAACACAACCACTGCTAACTACTAATGATTCAACAGAGGAAGTATGTCTATTTAATGTTTGAACACAAATTAATGAATCAATATTCCAAACTTTAATGGTAGAATCGTAAGAACCAGAATAAAACTTTTGACCAGATACAGCAAGTGTGTAAACTGCGCCAATATGACCATCCAATTTTTGAATTACCTCAAATGTATCTAAATTCCAAACTACAATTGTATTTTCATATGTACCTGCCAATAGACGACGATTTGAAACAGCCAATGAATAAATACTACCACTTCCACCAGATATAGTTTGAACACATTCAAAATTTGCTAAATCCCAAACTTTTACAACATTATAAGCACCACTATACAAATAACCACCACTAACAGTTAATGCACGTACCCAATGATTATTACCTTTTAATGTTTGTACACATTCATATGATTCTAAATCCCATACTTTAATATGTTGATATGATCCTGAAAATAAATAACCTGCAGCAACTGCTAATGCACATACTGTATTATCATCACGTAACACTGATAAACATTCAAAACTATCTAAATCCCAAACTCGTATTGTTTGATCTGATGATCCTGAAAATAATCTATTACCAATCACTGCCAATGTATGTACAATACCTTCGTGACCTGATAGTATCTGTTTACATTTCAATGTAACTAAATCCCATATTTTAACTTTCATATCTGAACTACCACTAATTAACATTCCATTTGTAACAGTCATACACCAAATTGGTCCATTATGTCCAACAAATGTACCTTTACACTTTAATTGTGGTATCTTTAAATCTACAATATCTACACTCTCTAAATTTGAATTCTTTTTAATTATATTTAAATCATAAACTGTTTCTGATAATTGATGTTGTGTTGCTTCCAATGATGCTTGAATATGTCTCATTGTACCTTCAAATTTATCTGTAACAAATAGAGTGATTAAATGTTAATGTCATGTTGTACATATTACATCATCATCATTACTATCGCTATTTACTTACTTGTTTTCTCTTCTAATTTTAATGCTAATTGATTGAAACCAGCAGTTAGTTGAACAATACTCTTTTTTAAGAAATCATTTTCAGTTTGTTTTTCATCTAAATGAGTTCTTAATACGTTGATTTGTTCTTCATTTCTTTGTATATAATCTTTAATACTTTCATAACCACAACCTAAAATATGATCATCAAGTTGTTGTTTTGTTCCTTCAAATGTACATCCAGCAGATCTATGATGACAATGTATAAAATTACAAGTTTGTGTGTGTTGTTTCAACTGGTACCTTTTCAATGGTGGACATGATTTATTATATGGACATTGTATTATTGCATGATCACATATTTTCTCATGTTCAAATCTTGAACCCAATTTAATTTTTTGTTGACATGTTTGATCATCTGGTACTAATTCACCATTAACTTTCTTTATACCCCAACGACAATATATTAATAAATCATTAATTTGACTTGATAATGCTAAATTTGGAAAGAATTCGTTCTCTTTTAATTGTGTTTTATCAATTGGACATATCATATAATTATTATGATGATGTTGTAATTGTTGTTGTTGTTGTAATAGTAAATGTTGTTGTTGTGATATTGATATATTATTTAATCCCATTAATAATTCACTTGTACTTGTACTATTACTACTATTAATTGGTGATGCATTTGGTGATGTTGTTTGCGGTGATATACTATTATTACTGTTATTATTTATTGTGTTATTATTATTTGGTACTTGTTTATTTAATTTAATTAATATACACCTTGAACAAAATGTATGACCGCATTTTGCAATGAATGGTTGGTTGAATATACCATTATGTAATGGGCATATTAATGTTGATGGTGGTGGAATAACAAATAAATGAGTTTCTAATTGATCCATACCACCACCTCCTATATAACTATTATTTATATTTGCACCATTATTACCATATCCACTTGTAGTTGAATGATTTGATGATGTTGATGAAAATGCTGGTGATGATCGATCTATTTGTTGTTGTTGCTGATTATTATAATTCATTTTAAATTTATTATATATGATGGCGGAGGTTTGTTTCTATTTTTAAAATAAACACATATTATATTACTAATCTATTATTATTACAAGGGTTGTGTGAGTTTGTGTTGTTTATATTACAAAATTGTGTTTGGTGTATGCTTTTTAGTTGTTTAGGAAACTTTTATTTTGTTTCTAATATTAGTGTGTCAGTTAAAAAAATAAAATAATGTAAAAATTAAAAAAAAAAAAAAAAAAAAAAAAAAAAAAAAAAAAAATCAAAAAAATTAATTTGTTTTTTTTGAAGTATTTCTATTTATCACATATCTACATATAATGTAACACCAGGTGTACACGCTCACATACACACACGCTACAACAATATGAAACTTAAAATAGAACATAACAATAGTGTTTAAAAATTGGGTTATAATAATAATAAAACAGCTTTTACATGTCGTTTTTTTTGTGTGAAAATTAAAAATTGTTTTTTTTTAATTATATAGAATTTGAAAATTCAAAAACACAAACATTTAAAAAACTAAAAACTAGACAATTATTAAAAATAACAAATTAAACACACTCACACACACAACGAATCAACGAAAACACACAAGGTAGTAATATTAGTAATAATAAAAACAATGATTGTAACAACACTTAATAATAGTGGTTGCAGTAATAACATTTGTAAGTCTGAAAGTAAATAATAATATCTTTTAAAAAAAAACGATGTTTCTAACAATTGTTTTATTATTTTTTACTTTTGGTCTCACAGGTATTTCTACACCATTAGGCAATCAACAATTTTATCAACAACATTGTAACAACAACACTAATAGTAATAATAATAATAATGTAATTTTACAACAACCACAACCAATTCAACCAAGCATTCAAATTTCATTTGTTGGAAATAACAATTATAATAATCATAATTATCATAATATTAATAGTAGTCAAGCCGATATACCAAATACACCATTTGAATCAAGTACATCACCTGCATTACCAAATAGTTGTAATTCTACAAATTATACACCAACTCCAACAACTACTCCTTCACCACCAACACCAACTCCTGGATCATCGGTAATTAGTAATTATGGTAGTAATGGTTATCCAGTTGAATATAATTATACACCATCACCTTGTAGTACTCCAAATAACATCCAAATTGTATCTCAACAACCACACCATCAACATCAACTACTCCACCACCAAGTACCATACTTTGATTTCAATTTTAATCAAATTCAACCACAACAATTAGAATTCCATCTTAGACAATTACAAGAATTAAATAAAGTAAATAACAATCTACCACAACCACTACAATATACAAGATATCAACCACAACAACAACCAATTCAATATCTTCAACCACCAATTCAACAACCACCACAATTTAATAATAGAAATCCAAAAACATATATTCAACAAGTTATAGTTGAAGAATTGGCAAATGAAGATGATGATGAAGTAGATGATGACGAAGAAGAAGAGAATGTTCAACAAAAAGCACAAGAAGTTGAAGAAGATGAAGAATCAGATTTAGAAGATGAACAATTAATTGATCCAAAACATATTAAAACATTATCAGATAAAGAGAAATCAATTAAATCCAAGATGGTACTACTTAAATCATCAAGATTTAATAATGTACGTACCAAAGTAAATGATTTCATTCATGAATTTACAGCCGAACCAATTATAAATGAAGAATTAAATATACGTGGTTCAAAAGATTTTTCATATTTAAAGTATAAATCATTAAATTCATCATTGGATAATTATATCACTCAAGAAAGAATAGATATTCTAAACGCATTAAACAAACATAATATTGAAAAGTTGAAAAAAGATTTCAATTTAGAAATTAAAAGAATTGAATCAATTAGATCAGAATCATTATCAATAATGAAATCAATTCAATTATTAACAAATCAAATTAGACCACCGTTATTGGAAGATACTGATTTTAAAGCGCAAAGAAATCATATTTATGGTTTCTTTTCATTAATTATTTCTCATCAAAAATGTTTATCTTTTGATTTCATTTATCAAATGAGACCAAATTCAATGGATCATCAACATAGTATTAATACTAGTGGTAATGGTATCGTCACCAACAATGTTATCACTAGCAACAGTAGTATTGTTGACTCAAAAAAGAATCGTAGAACTTTAAATGATCAATATAAAACATTTATTTCAGATTACTTTAAAAATCATTCTGATCATCCTTATCCAAATCATGAAGAAAAAACAATTATCTCTGCTTTAATTGATCTTTCAAAATATCAAGTAAGTAAACAACATGTTCATAATCATGATAATTATCATATGACAATATACTAATTATAGCATCTTCTTTCACTTATAAAGCGAAACAATTGGTTTTCAAACAAGAGATCAAGAGAAAAGAATCAAAGAATTGCTAATCTTAAAAAACAATGTTCATAGTACAAAACAAACATTAAAAAAAAAAAAAAGATAATCTCCTTCACATTTTTCAAAGAAGTTATACACCTATTATTTATTAAATAAAAATACATTATTATTATATATTATATACTTAATTATGATGAAAATGTGTCACACAATTATCATCAAAAATTTTCTTTGATTTTTTTTTTTTTTTTTATTATTTTTTGATTTTTATAAAAGTGACTTTTATACGCAACAGCAACACTTGTATTATATTTATTAAAATGGAAAAGAAAAGAACATTAAGCATAAATGGTGGTTTAATAAATAACAATAATATCAATGATAATAATAATAATAATGGAGCACCACCACTTTCACCTCATTTAAAAAATAATAATACAGATAACAATAACAATAATGAAAACAATAACAGTAATGAATTTAATAATAATAAAAAGGATATACCAAAATATTACTTTCCTTCAAAAATGGATAATAATAATCAACAAGAGTTTGACTATAATGAAAATAGAAATTTAAATTATAGTGGTAATAATATCAATAACAATAATAGTAATGGCGGTAGTTTTTTAAATAACTATAGTAATAGCTACAACAATAACAATGCCACCAATAACAATGCCACCAATAACAACAATAATAAAGAAGAAGTTAGATCAATTCAAAATTTTACATCCCGAATATTTGACTCAATTTTAAAATATATGATTAGACCATTTTTAATTGGTGTATCTGGTTCATTTGGAATAAGTATAGGTAATGTCTCACAATATACTACATGTGTGCATGTGTTAATTCATAATTACTAATTGATTTAAACTGTTATTTCCAACTGGATAGGTTATGTACTTTTTGATATTTGTCATAATAAATTAAAGTTAAAATGGGAAGGAATAAATAAATAAATTAAAATGTATATGTAATCTCTTTTTGTTTTAGTTTTCTAAAATATCTTCTTCTTTACTTCTTTTTTTCTTTTATATATATATACTATTTTCGTTTCGTTTTTTACATGTAATATTGATTGTGTTTAATTTATTTGATTGTATTTGAGTGGGGGTTAATGTAGGCTAATTATACTCCGTCATCGTCTATAATGTGTTTTAAAAACATGTTAGTATCATTAATGCTACTATCATACTACTATCGCTACAATTGTATACAGTGAGGTGTTATGATTGATTTGACCCTATAATTACCTGTATATGCTATGAAATCAATGATACCAAAACCAATTGTTGATGTTTTATTATTAAAATTTACACTTGTTTTATTTGTGAATGAACTCATTGGAATTGATTTAGATGATGATGTAGATGAAGTTGATGAGGATACATTTGGTTTAGATGATGATGTTGATGTAGTTGAGGCAGTTGCAAAAGTTGGTATTTTACTTGAAATTGGAGCACACACTTTATTTGTGACTCTAAATGATCCTCTTAATACTGATCTTGCTGCAAAATTCATTCTTAAAGATATTTATATAATGGTTGATTCTGTCGTCTGATTAAAAAATGAAAAAAAAATGAAAAAAAATAAATTTTTTTTGATCAAATTCGTAAAATTGTCAAAACAAAAAAGAATTGCTTTTATTTTTTTTTGTTTATAATTCATTCATACCTTGATTATAAGATATTTTATTAGTGTAACCTAATTTTGATCTTGCTTTTAAATCTTGAATTGTAAAATTTTTAGAAGAATATATTAAACCAGTTTTAGTTAATAATGGTAACCCTTTTAAATTGAAAAGTTTCCAAAATAATGGCATTAACCAAACTAAACACCAGGCAATTGGAATTGGTAACACCATATGTAATTTATGTTGTGAAACACATTTCTTTAAAAATCTATCTGTAAAGAATTTACGATATTCTACTGGCTCACCATCAGTTAAGAAGTATATGTCATTATCATTATCTGCTTTTTCAATTGCCAATCTTATACCATATGATGCATTTTTAGCATGTACAATTGATAAATAATTTTTACCACCACCAATCCAAAACCATTGAAATTTATTACATAATCCAACTAAATAATCTAATACATTATCATTACTACCCCATACTAATGGTAATCTAATAATTATTGATTTCATTTTATTTCTTGATGATTGGTTGGAGGATGAGGAAGAGGATGATTGATTTATGATGAATTGTTCAGAAATTGCTTTGCTTTTATTATACCAACCTAATTGAGATAATTGAGGGATAGGTGTATCTTCATTTGCATTATTTATATGATCACCATTCATAATTACACCTTCTGTACTAATAAAACAAAATACTTTAACTGATAATTGTTTTGAAACATTGTATATTAATTCAGTTGCATCTATATTATCTTTATACAATTCTTGAATTGATTGAGAATTTGTTTCCAATTTAGCAGCACAATGAATTACAATATCACATCCTTTAATTGCATTGATTAATCCTTTTTCATCATGCATTGCTGTTACCACTGGTATTGCTCCTAATTCACTTAGAATTTTATTTGATGCATTTGATCTACTTAATGCATAAACTTGATATCCATTTTCAATTAATTCTTTAATTATATATTTCCCAAGAAATCCTGATCCACCCGTTATAAATACATTTTTCATTGTGTTTGTTGTTCGTTTTCTGTTTTTTCCAAAAATAATTTTTTTTTTTATTTTTTTTTATTTTTTTTGTTCATATATTTACAAATATCTCACAACCAAATTTCATGCAACAATAAAAATAGTTTGTGAATTTCAGTGTCTATAGTTAAAAATTCATTTATCAAATTATAAACTTTCTCAAAGTTGTTTGTTAACTGTTCATTATTAAGCCATTCATAAATATTATTATCTATCATTGTTGTGTATTGAAATAATTTTTACCTATTTTTTTTTTTTTCATTTTATTTTTTACACACAACACACAATGATAAATAATAATATTTATGAATGGTTAAATAATATTAATAATAATAATGAACAATCAACATCTATCACAACTACATTAATTGAATGTATATTAATAATATCAATTAATGGTATTTTAATTGAACGTCAATCTTTATTTGATTATTGTAATAGTGTTATTGCACTTAATAATAGTAGTGACGATAACAGGTATAAAGTAGACAAAAATTCAACACCATCATCACCATACTACTATGGATTATCATCACAACAATTTCAAACTATATATAATAATATTAATTCAATATCACACAACGATATTAACTCATCACCAGGGGAATATATCAGTAACAGCAGTAGAATCAACAATAGTAATAAAATTAAATTTAATAGTTCAATTACAATAATATTTGAAAATAATAAATGTATTCTAAATAAACAACAAAATCAACAAGACAATACAACTACAATGAAATCATTAGTATCATACAACAGTAGTGACATTAGAAAAAAGATTAAATCATGTAATTGTGATAATGGTGGTAACAACATAGATATTATATTTTTCAGTGTATGGAGAAATATAGTAATTAGAAATGAAATATTATTTCATACAAGATTATATAATTTACATTTTGGTAGAGAAATCAACTTTTGTTTCAATGAAATATCAACATACAAATATAAAAGTTATTTAGATATTATTGAAATATACGATAATGATGGAGATGATGGTAGTGGTGAATATATAATTAAACCAAATTTAATTCCATATGGTGTATCAAATATTGAATTCAATTGTATTTCTCAAGTTACATTAGAGTCCAATAGTATTCCACATTCAGTAACAAGTGTTTTGTTTAATTATAATACCGACCAAATATTCACCAAAGGTATATTACCAGATAGTATTGCAAATTTGGTATTTTTTAATGGTAAAATTTCAAATCAATCATTGGACTGGTTACCTAGTTCACTCAAAACATTATCTTTAGGTCATAGGTTTCAACATGATATTGCATTAGACGAATTACCAGAATCATTAACTGAATTGAAATTATATGAAGATTATAAAGGTAAAATAGTACCGGGTTCAATACCATTGGCTGCAATTAAATCATTGAATTATAAATTTAATTCAAATGGAAATCAAAATGAATTAACAAACAAATCAATACCAGTTACAACAACCAGTTTAGAATTTGATGATTATTTTGATCAAACAATTAAAAAAGGTTATATTCCAAATAATGTATCCTCAATTAAATTTTCATATGCATTTAATAGTGAAATCGAATCAGGGTCACTTCCTGAATCATTGAAATTATTGGAATTTGGTGGTTTATATAAAAGATTAGTTGATGTAAATTTACTTCCACCAAATTTAACATCAATTGATATGGGTGCATTTGATCAAGCATTAACATCAAACCTATTCCCACAATCAATTACATCAATTAAAATGGAACGTTTCGATAAACCAATACCAGTTGGATACTTTTATAATTATTCAAATTTGAAATCATTGAAATTTAATAGTTTTGACCATGATATTCCAGAGAAAACATTACCACATTCATTAACATTATTGAATTTAGGGAGAAGTTTTAATAATGGAAATATAAAAGAATTACCAAGTTCATTATCAACATTTGCAACACGTATTGAATCAATAACACACCCATTACCGTCATCAATTACATCATTAATATTACTTTCACTCAATTCCAGTTGGTATATTACCATGTAATTTAAAAGAATTGTATATTGAAGATTATGAATTTAATCAACATTTATCATTTGAATCATTTGAACAAGGTATTTTACCAAGATCATTACAATCAATTCATATCAATTCCAGTGGTACAGATCTTATGAATAGTTTAGATACTCATTTTTTCAATAAATATATTAAATTTATAAAATAAATAAAACAAAAAAAATGTAAATTTACCAAATAATAAAAATATTTATTAATTAAAAATATTTAATAATATTATATTTTAATAAAAAATGAGTATCTAAACTATTGATAAAGTTTGAACTATATCTTGAAATATAAATTGATTGTAATGATTGGGGTAAAATACCATCAACTGATAAATCTTGAACAAAATCTGAATTTGTAATATACAATTCTTTTAAATTACATGGAAGTGCACCACGTTCAATTGCAAATATTGAATAAATATATTGTTGTAAGAGTTGATGGTAATTGACCTGGTTCAATTTGAATATTAATATTACCTGTTATTAATGTTTTCATGATGTGTGTGATATATTTGTAATTGTACCAACATAGTCATCACCTAAATCTAATGATGTTAATGAAACTGGTAATGTTGTTGGTGGAATTAAATGTGATAATCTAGAGAATTCCAGTGTTGTTAAATTGGCATACTCATAAAAATGTGGTATTGGTTGATTGAAACGTTCCAATTTTATAGTTTTAATTGACTGTGGGAATAAATTTGGAATCAATGGTTGGTAATATAACCATCAAAGTTTAAAAGAATAATTCAATACCACCCTTACCAATATCACCATTACCAATAGTACCATCACAATTACAAATTTTAATCTTTTTTATACTGTTAATGTTGATTATTTCTTGTGAGGTTGAATTGTAATTTTTGTTGTTGTTTGGTTTTAAACTATTTATTATTTCAATCAAATTTAATTTTATCATCATCGTCACTGTAGTTGTTGTTGTGATTATTGAGTGATTGTGGTGTTGTAGTTGCTCCTTTTTCAGTGGCTTTATAAGTGTTGGTCAATGATTTAATAATGTTATTATATAGATATTGAAATTGATGATTGTTTAATCCATTTAATAATGTTTCATATGTTGTATCATGATTTTGAATGTGTGATCTTTTATTATTATTATTTATTGTTTCTTTATTGTTATCTTTATATTGTATTACACTATTACAATATTCAACTATATTGTCATATTCAATTAAAATACCATTTATTGATAATATTAATATACATTCTATTAATGTTGTTGTTGTATTACTATTGTTTGAGGTGGTTGCTGTGGTTGTGTTATTATTATATAACCATAAATTATTGGGTTCATTTTGGACTAAATTATTTTTCAGCTCACCCAAATCATATTTTTTTTTGTGAGATTCAAATAAACAATCGCTAATTACATTATATGACATGCTGCTATAGTAATTATGTAAAACCACTCACCCAACAATATATTACACAACAATAATCTCAAGATAAAGATGAATTGTCATCAAAATATTATGGACTATCATCACAACAATTTCAAACTATATAATATTAATTCATTATCATCTAATAACAACAACTGTAGCAAACAACATTAACCAAATAATGTCACATCAGCGGAATATATCAGCAGCAGTAACAACAGTAGTAATAAAATTAAATTTAATAGTTCAATTACAATCATCCAAAAAAAAATATTTCCAACTTTTTTCGTATTTTCGTATTTTCGTTTGTCAACAAATATGAACAAAAACGAAAAAAAAGGTAATAATTATAGCAGTTACAATTTACAAGATGTTTTATATCAAACTAAAGAATGTAGTCAACTCTGGATATTACACAAAGAAGAATCAAATCTATCATCAAATGAAGGTTATTATACCACCAAATATAACATCATTATCATTTTTAGCACGTTTAGATAGTGATAACGAACAATATAAATTAATTATACCAAATACAATATTTGAAGAACATAGATACTATGTACCTGGTAATTTCTTTAGATTACCCAAGAATTTAATTTTATTTTTTATTTTTTATCTTTTTTAAATTTGAAACTGCTTTTGTTACACTTTGAATTAATTGATTAATTGTAGTATTTTGAAGCTGTAGAATTGATAGTATATTTGGCGTATATTTAAGGTCAAGCCAATTCTTAATTTCAATTAAGGCTACTGAATCGGCACCGTAGTCAATTAATTTAATATCTAAATTTAATTTTGATGGTTCAGTTGAAATAACTTCTGAAAATTTTTCAATAATTTCATCTCTAATTGAAAGTTCATTATCAGTTAAAGCAGAATTAATAAATTCAATTGGATTAAAATAATAATCTAATTTATAAGACAATAAATGATTTTTAAATGATTTACTAGTATTTGAAAAATCAAATGATGCTACAATTAAATTATTTAAGGATTCAAATAATTTTTGATTATTTTGTAAAAATAAATCTATTGAACCTAATACCATATCAGTTGAAATTGGAACACAACCTTGTAATTCAAATAGTTTTGCAACTGATTCATTACGTGAAACGAATCCACTGTGTTCAATTACACCCCAATTAATTGAAGTACATTGTAAATTCATAGATTTTCTTTTTCTACACAATGCATCTAAAACATTATTTGCAGCAACATAACCACATTGTAAATCTTGATCAAAAAAACTTGTAAATGAACTTGCAAGTATAAAATTTTTAATATTCCATTTTCTTTCAATTGATAATTCATGTAAGTTGTATGCACCAATTGTTTTAGCATCATGTGATACATTTAAATGTTCCATATCAATTTCATCAATTTGACAAGATGATGGTATAAATGCATTATGAAATATGGTTTCAATTGGTGATGGATGTGGATTTGATTCTTTTTCTTCTTCTTCTTCTTGTTTATCATTAAAAATACTATCAATCGATTCAATTAATTGATTTTTATTTGATACATCTACTTGTTTAAAATGAATATTAATATTTCTACCCTTTGATTTATTATCACCAATTAAAATTTCCAATTCATATTTTATAGGAGATTTTGAAAAAATGATTAAATCATTTACTTTTTGATCATTTTGGTTATCATATGTATTATAACAAAGTATCCATTTTATAATTGAAAGACTAATTCCTGTTTGACCAGTTAATAGCACAGTTTTACCAAGATTACATTTAATTGTGTAATCTGGTGATAAAACTGAAAAATTATTTTCAAAATCACCATTTAATTTATTAATTGTATCTTGAATTAAATAAAATTCATCATCTTCATCATCTTCATCATCTTCATCATCTTTATCTTCATTGGAATATTTATGTTGATGACTTACAACAATTTTACCAATGTGTTTTCTTTGACCAATATATTCAATTGCCTGTTTAATTTTTATAACTGGATATTTAGTCACTTTTGGAGGGATTTTTAGTTGACCATTTTCTAATTTATCAGCAATAATTTGAAAGACTTGATTTGATTTATTGAATCCATAACCTTGTACTTCTAATGTAGAGTATGTAATATAATATCTAAATTTATTAAAATCTGTAACATCATTTGAATTTAAATGAGTAATTGATAGATCAACAATTCTACCACCTTGACATAGTAAACTAAAATTTGCTTCTAAAAATTCACTTGGTAAAGTATTTATAATTAAATCAATACCTTGATCAGTTACTCCATATTTTTGAGTTATTAAAATATTACCAGTTAATTGATGAATTTTTTTTCTTATTTCAAACATAAAATCTGTATTTTTAGATGAATAGATACCAGTTATGAAATCACCATATGTATCAATAAGATATTGTTTTTTTTCATCTGAACCTACTGTTACAAATAAAAAACCTTTAAAACCTTCAGATTTTAATAATTCTATACATGATAATCCAATTCCACCAGTTGCACAATGAATTAAAACAGATTCTTTTTTATTTAATGCACCAGTTAAAAATAATGAATGATAAGCAGTAAGATAAACTAATGGAACAGAAGCTGCTTGTACAAATGATAAGTTTGTAGGTTTTAATACAAATCTATGCTGAAAGGTGGCAACATGAGATGATGTGCATGCAAAACCAATTCCCATTACATGATCACCAATTTTAAATCTAGTAACATTTTTTCCAATTCTTGTAACCACTCCACTAGCTTCAAAACCAAATTCTGGATTATGAAAATCCCCAGTGTGACTTAAAACATCAGTTGGTAATAATGATCTATAATTTAAATTGTCTTTATAATTTATACCAGTTGCAACAACTCGTATTTCAATGAAATCATCTGGAAGTAATGATCTTTTTGCTTCTAATCTATATGATAAATTTGGATCTAATCTTGCAACCAATTTACATTTATCATTAATATATGAATTTGATTTATATTTTAATTTTAAATTTGTTTCCAAATTAATTCTTTGATAAAATACCAAATTAAAATCTTTTACCATAAATTCTCTTTGAATAAATTTATTTGAATCTGTTAATTCTTGAATTAAATTGATTAATAAATTACAGTCATTTGAAATTTCACCACTAAAATCAATTGAATATATATTTAATTGATTTTTTGAACAAAAGAATCTAAATGATCCAGTTACTGATGAACCTAATGAATTTGTTACTGGTTCTTGATAAATTCCTTTTGATAGTAAAATATGTTTACAATTTATTTCGTTTTCTAATAAATATTGATTGATTTTAATGTAATCCATTGAAACCATTTTAAAATTATCAATTGTTAAGTCATTCATTGTACTTGTAAATAATATTATTGATTTATCTGTCAATGGTTTATTTTCGCAATGTTTTTCAAATTCATTAAAACTGAAAACTTTATAAACAATTGATTTTAACTGACTTTCTAATATTCCACCAATTAAACATTTATTAAATGATTCAAAAATTATAACTTGATCATAAGAAAATAAATTTGAAACACCATCAATTAAATTATTTGAAAAATTATCTTTTTGAACTTGAATTATTAATAAATTCTCGTTATTAATATTATTAATTGTTGAATTAAAATTTTTAAATTTAAAATCACCAGTTAATAATGACTTATAATTATCACTTTCAATTGCACCATCTAATACTATACTAGAAATAATTAAATTACCATTTGGTTTTAACAATGATTTAATAAATTCTATTGAATTTGGTTTTAAATTTGATTTTAAAAATATTAAATCATAATTTGATGGATTAATAGATCTTGATTGAATTAGTTGTTGTTGATTTTGTTGTAATGGTATTAGATTTAAATCTATAATTTTAAAAATTGTACTTAATCTTTTAAAATCATTAAAATTTGATAATTTATCTTTTATAGATTGAACATTTGTATCAATTGAATCTGAGAAAGTATATTCAATATTAAATTCAATCAATGGATTATCTTGAATATATTCATATAATCTTTCAGTTAAAATCTCTGAAAATTCACCAATATCACAACCCATTTCTAAAATTCTTATTACTTTTTTTTCAAAAATTGAAATTGATTTAATTAATTGCAATATGTTTTCAACTAATAGTTGGTTTTCATTTGAAGTGGTTGTTGATAATCTGTCCAAATTAACATTTTGTTTAATTTGGAAATTGATTGGTGAATCAATTGATTCAAGATAAGAAGTATATAATTGATGATTTGGATTTTCAATTGAAAATTGATTTTTAAATGGGGTAATAGAAGTGTACACAACTATTGGGGCTTGAAAAATTACAG
This sequence comes from Dictyostelium brefeldianum, assembly GCA_013375695.1. NCBI lineage: Eukaryota > Evosea > Eumycetozoa > Dictyosteliales > Dictyosteliaceae > Dictyostelium > Dictyostelium brefeldianum. The sequence goes on along the minus strand of JABXES010009676.1, from coordinate 20,396 downwards.
TACCATCTGGTAACATACCCAAAACATTTGCATAATAAGAATCACCTTTGAAATATAATTGTTCAGTGTAACAATAAATAAATTTGTGAACTTCTCTATCTTTGAATGACTTTGGTATATTTTCACTATAGAATTTAAAATTTTGAACTCTATCAAAAATAACAGTTGAAGGGTGATTTCTAATTACACCTAAAACTTGAAAAACCCCATCAATAATACAAATATTTAAAAACTGATCATTATCATAACTTGAAATTGGTTCTAGAGATATTTTGCATAAACAACCATTATTACCATAATATGCTTCCTCAACACATTGGAATTTATCTTTTAAAGTTAAATTTGACATTATTGTTAATGTTTCATATAGTTGTTTTCTTGATAATTTTGACCAATTACATTTATCAAGTAATTCTTGAATGTTGATTTTTTTAGATACAATATTACTTTCAATATGTTTTATTGTTGAAAATTTACCAAAACAAGATTGAATCCATTTACCACTTGTTAATTCTTTATAATGAAATGATACTCTATATTCATTTCTACCGCTTTGATAAATATTGGTAGAAATACATTGTTTAATACCTTCTCGTAATAGTAATGGTGCTTTAAATTCTAAATTTATAATAGTAATATCTTGATTTGGAAATACCTTTAAAATATTAAATAAATAACCATTTCCAGGAAAAATAACTCTACCACGAGATTGGTGACCTTTCAAAAAGTGGAAAGGCTCTTCTTTTATATCAATATATGAATTATATGATATAAATGGTGAAGTTTCATTACGATTACCCAATAAATCACATGTTGGACCTTGCTCTCTATAAGTAGTTGATGATTTACATTGTTTCCAATAATTTGATTCATCCCATTGGTAATGTGGTAACAAATATGATGATCTTTCTTTTGATTCTGTTGTATTGTTTGCTTTTGGTGGTAATTGAATTTTAAAATTAACATTATAACCACCATTACAATATAATTGTGAAATTGTTGATTGTATTTCTTTTTGATCATTGATTTGATTTTTTTTATTTAATGATGATAAAATTGAAATTGAATCAATACTATTAATAAAATAATCAGATTCTAATTTTGATACTATATCTTTTATATAATGTGTTAATGTTGGATGTGGTGATAATTCTAAAAATGTAACATTACTTCCAAATTGATTTAATTCAATATATTTAAATATATTTTCAATAGTTTGTTTAAACAATACAGGATTTCTTAAATTTTCATAAATATAATTGTGATTAAACGATTTTTCATCAATTCCAAATTGGTTTGATGTAACTGTTGAAAATATTGGAATTGTTGGATTGGATGTTGTTAAATTAATATTTGAAAATGTTTCAAATACTTCATCTTTTACGATTTCTTGTTTAGATGAATGAAATGCTGATAATGATCCTAACATTACTGAAAATATGTTTCTTTCTTTTAATGAATTGGAAATTTCAATCAATGATAATTCATCACCTGCAACTACAATTGAATCTCTAGAGTTGATACAACTAATTTCTACCAATGGATATTTATCAATTGGATATTGTTTTTGAAATTCATACTCTGATAATCCAATTGCAAGCATTTTACCAGAACCAATAGTTTTATTTTGAATTTCGCCTCTTTTATAAATGATAAAACATGCAGTTTTTAAATCAATTATCCCAGAACAATACATTGCTGAAATTTCACCAAAACTATGACCAACAATAATTGATGGAATAATTCCATATTTTTGCTTATAAAATTCAAATAATGAAACTTGAATCATGAATATACAAGGTTGTGCAATTATTGGTTCATTAATTGTAATTTTATCATCATCTGAAATTGATCTTAATTTATCCAAAATAGAATATTCAAAATGATCAAATAACAATTCATCAATTCTGTCCATTGATTCTTTAAATATTGGTTCAGTTTTATATAATTGTTGACCCATTTTATTAAATTGTGGACCTTGACCACAAAATACAAATACCAATGGCCAATTATTTGAATTATCTTTTTTAATTATATTACCAGATATATTACTTTTAGTTGTAATAAACGATTCTTCTTTAACATCATCCCAATCAGTTGAAATCAATACTGATCTTGACGATAACTTTAAAGTTTTACAATTTATATGATGAGTTGCAAAATCTAGAAATGACATGCCGTTTTGTTTAAATTTATCAACTTGATCAATTAATTTTAATTTGTAATTTTCTAATGATTTTTTTGAATTTGCTGAAATTGGTATTAAATATGTTGATGTTGATAGAATATTGGTTATTGTTGGAGTTGGGGTTTGAGTTGGTTTAATATATTCAGATAATAATAAACATGCATTTGAACCAGTTATACCAAAGTTATTAATTGCAATTGACACTGGTTTGTTAGTAGGGAATGGTGTAGTTTCAGTACAAACTTTAATATTCCATTCATCAAATTTAATTGCAGGGTTTGGCTTTTCAAAGTGAATATTTTTAGCAAATTGACGATGTTTAAACATAAGACATACTTTTGCTAAAGATGCAACACCAGAAGCAGGTTCGAGATGACCAATATTTGATTTAATTGAACCAATTAACAAAGGATTATCACGATTGGTTTTAACATTTTTAAATATTTTAGAAATTGCTTCAACTTCAATTGGATCACCCACTGGAGTTCCTGTACCATGTGCTTCAATAAAATCAATATCTGATGGTAATAATGTTCCATTCGTTGATTCAAATGCTTTGGCAATATTATTTGCCTGGGCTGATTTTGATGGTGCAAAAAAGTTACCTTTATCAAGTGTTCCATCTACATTTGAGCTACTACCTTTAATAATTGAATAAATTGGATCACCATCTTTAATTGCCAATGATAAACGTTTCAAAATACAAACACATACACCTTCACCTCTAGCAAAACCATCAGCAGTTTCATCAAATGCTTTACTCTTTCCATTTTTACCAGTTATACCAATAGTTTCAAATGATCTTGATGTATACGGATTTAAAATAAAACTTGACCCACCAACAATCGAATAATTAGATGACCCGTCAACAATTGAACGATATCCTAAATGAACTGCATTCAATGAAGATGAACATACTGTATCAATCGTTAATGAAGAACCACGAAAATCAAAACAATAAGATAAACGATTTGATAAACCACTTAAATTTGCATTAAATAGATTGGATGGTGTTTCGTTTGCATCTCCATTGGTAATTGCGTAATCTGAAGATGATGAACCAATGTAAACAGTTGTATCAGAACCACGTAATTCCATTGGATCAATACCTGCATCTTCAAATGCTTCCCAAACACATTTTAATAATACTTTTTGTTGAGGATCAATTTGTTTGGCATCAGATGGATTAATACCAAAAAATAATGGATCAAATAATTTCCATTCATCCATATCAATTAAACCTGCATATTTACAAGATACCTATAAAAAAAGAAAGATTAATATTTATAATAATTCAAAATTTAAAAACCAAAATTAATTTAAACATACCTCTCCCATATTTACGAAATTATCTGACCATCTTTCTGTAGTTTCGACAATCCCATCAAAACCATTTAATAAGTTTTCCCATAATTCTAATGGACTATTTGAATTTGATGGAAACCTAAGCCCAATACCAATAATTGCAACATCATTAACACAAATTTGTTCTTTTTTATTTGATTCTATCATTTTTTAATAATAAAAATTTAATATAAAAAAATTAATAAAGATTTTAACAAAAAATTTTTTAATTAAAAAAAAAAAAAAAATAAGAATATAACTTACCTCTATAACAAAGGTTTAATCCCAATTTAAATTTTTGATAAGATCTTAAAAAAACTGTTCGAAAACAGATAAATTATTTCTTTACTTGTATAAATTTAAATTATTTATAAGATCTTACAAACTGTTTGAAAACAGATAAATTATTTCTTTACTTGTATAAATTTACAATATATTAAAAAAAAAAAAAAAATACAGTGCTAAAAATAAAATAATTTCAAAAATTGTGGGTGAGAAAAGATAGAAAAAAAATAAGTAATATATTCATAATAGGGGTTGTTTTGGATTAACAATATTAACTTTATTTAATCTAATTCATTTATTTATTTTTTAAAAGAATAGGAAGTTTAGAATTTTTTATAATTTTGTGTGGTGTAAAGAAACATAAAATAAAATTTATTTATTTCTAAACCTCATTTTTTAATAAAAAAAAAAAAAAAATGGTTATTATTTTAAAACAAATTATGGAACCAGTTTATATAATTTATTTATTAATAATAATTTATTTAATTTTTGATACTGTAAGTTTACATTTATTTTGTATAGATATGAAAAAAATAAAAAACTATATTAGTATTAATATTAAAAAATTACAAAGATTAAAAAAAATAAAAAACAACATCCATCTTCTCCTATTGGTCCTTTTGCATTTCCAATTTTAGGAAATATACCACAAATTAAAGTATGGACCCATTTAATTAGAAAAGAGGATCATTTACTATTTGATATTTATAGTGAATCTTGTAATGGAGTAATTAGAGCTTGGGTTGGTGATAAATACTTTTTATTTATTTCAAATTATGAAATGGCAAAAGAAATATTAAAAAATGAAAATTATATGAACAGACCAATGAATAAAATACCAATTTGGAAATATTTTTCAGGTAGTAGTTGCGGTGTTTTAAGTTCATCTGATGAAAAATGGTTAAACTCAAAAGCAATGCTGATAAAGTCAATTAAAAAATATGCATCAAATGAAATAATGGAAGAAAAAACAAATCAATTTATTGATATTTTAGTTAAATATGAAAATTCTAAAAATATAGTAAGTTGTATATACTATGGTATCATAATATATTTTAAATCATTTAAATATTAATATCAATTTAAAATCTATTTTATAGTTTTTCCCAAAACATCTAATACACGGATTGGTATTATCAGTTTATTGTAAATATATGTTTAATCATAATTATTTAATTGATAACCCAGAATCAGCAAAACTTGGTAAATTTGTAGACTATGTATTTCATAGTCTTTCAAAACTTACTTTGTTTGATTGTTTTAATCTATTGGATCCATTTTATAATTATTATTTAGGCAAAGTAAATAGTGATTCAGATATTGGTAGAAAATTAATTAAAAGTTTTTATGATGACCATTTAAAAACAATAAACATAGATAATCCTAGAGATGTACTAGATGAAATGTTGATTGAATATGGATTAAACAATGTAATGAATGATGAACATCTTCCACTTCATATCAGCCAAATTTGTTTTGATGTCTTAGCACCATCTTTAGGTACTTTATCAATTGGAATTGAATGGGTAATATTACAATTATGTAATTATCAAGAATTTCAAGAAATTGCATATAAGGAAATTGAAAATACAATTTCAACCAGTGAATATGATACAATTAAATTGTGTAATAAAAATACAACTCCTTATATATTAGCATTTATTAAAGAAACATTAAGATTAAAGTCAAATGCATTTGGTGTACCAAAAATTTCAAAACAACAAGGAATGGTTGGTAATTATTTAATTCCAAAAAATGCGATAATATTTCTTAATTATCATAATATGGGTCTTGATGATAATCTATATCATGATGCAAAGAAATTTGATCCTACCAGATACTTTGAAAAAATACCAAATTTTCATTTTAGTATTGGCCCAAGATCTTGTCTGTATGTATAAATTTTAAAATTATTTAATAGTACATGTTACTAAAATTTACTTAAAAAATATAGTGGTAAATTTATCGCAATTGACCAAATTTATTTATGTATTTCAAATATTTTATTAAAATATAAAATTAGATCATTCGATAATAAGAAAATAGATGACACTGAAATTTTTAGTATATCTTTAAGACCAAAAGAGTTTGGAATACATTTAGAAACAAGAAAGTAAAAGAGTTTAAAGATTTTTTTGTTTAATAATAAACAAAAACTTTTAAATTTTACATAAAAATTTGATATTTATTTATAAAAGTTACAGAGGACTAATCTTAGTTGTGTTTGATGGAATTTTTTATTATGAAATTAAGCCTCCAATTGCATTTTTGGAAAAAAACCAGTTTCACATAATGAAAATAGTGAATGGTTGTTATTTCTTTTCTTTTTATCAAATGTAATTACCAAAAAAGTTGGTGGTGACATTGTATCATTTAAAATAAACATATAAATATTAATTATTGTGGTTTTATAAAATACAATTAAAAAAATAAAATATTTTTATTGAAAACAATTTATCATCATAGACAAACTGTTTGGACAGTTTGAACTTTTAGTATTATTAAAAATTGTGGGGTTTATTGAGTTTCTAAAAACTGTATAGTTTTCTACAACAATGAAGGCTTTTGTTTTTTTTTTTACTTCGCAACATCCAAAAATGTTCCAAAAAAAATTGAGATTCTGATTTATTCAATTCCTTTATTGATTTGAAATCAAAAACATATTGACATCCATTCTTTTTGTAATTTGCAAATATTGAATAGGCAAATATAATTTTTATTGATTTATATAAATGCTCAACTAAAAAGTGCGTTTGTTTTTCATTAGATAATATATATCATAAAACAGTTTATGGTTTTCCCCACTATTAAATTCATATTACCAATTACACGTTTAATATTAATATGTTTTTATTTTTTCAAACTATTCCCAATAATGAAAAGAATATTAATATTAATTCAATTTACTCAGAAATTAAAAGTTTAAAAAAAATTGACAAAAACAAAACAAAATAAATTCATTTGTGCCAATTATATAATAACACATATATCCAGAAATAAAAATAATTAACACACTCACACTTGAAAATATTTGAAGCGACACACATTGTGTTTAAAACATACATTACACAAACCACTTGCATCTGTCAAATAAAAAGTTTATTTATTTGTTGTTTGAACCCATACCACAAAATATGATTTCACATTAAATATTTTGTAAATATTTACATATTTTTTTCAAAAAAAAAAAGCCAATCAAAACATTAATTTACTCAATAGTAAGATGATATATTATTTATTAGTTGTTATAATTAAAAAAACAATTGTGACCATGGTCTATATAAAATACAATCAGATGATATTAGTTCATTCTTTGGTATTGGAAATATTAAATGGAAAAAACAAACTGATTTTAAAGTAACATGTTAATTAACGATAATACAATTTATCTGCTTAGGATAATATATTTTATTTAATTTACCACATACCACCTTTCTCTGCTTTTTTTAAAATTTAAAAAAATAAAAAAAATTTTTTTTTTTCAATGCGCAATGATATCTAATTATAAAAGAATTACGAAATATATAACACCCACTAAAATTCAATTTACAACAAATTATAATAATAATAAAGATATTAAATTAAATGAATTTAAAAATAATTTTATAAATGGTGGTGTAGATAATAATATTAATAAAAGAGAAATTTTATATTATAATTTTATTCAAAAGAATAATGAAGTTTCAAAAATATTTAAATTTATTGATTCAATATGTGGACATTATAAAATAAATTATGGTAATATGGTAGATTTTGGTTGTGGGTTAGGTAGAATGTTTCAAGAGTGGAATAACAATTCAAAATTTAAAAATATAGATGCATTTGAACCTGATAAAGATTATTATCAATTTTCAAAAAACTATTCAATAAATTCATTCAATGGTAAAATAAATGTATACAATTATGGTTTTTTGGATACAGATAAAATAAAATTAAATTATTATGATTTTGTAATGGTTTTACATGGTCCATTACAATATTTAAATAAATTAGATGATAGAATAAATGCAATAAACAATATTTTCAATTCATTAGTACCTGGTGGTATTGCATTGGTAGATGTTTCAAATTATATTTCTGCTTTACCTCATATAATTGAAAATCATCAACAATCAATGGAAATTAATGGTAATAAAGTTTTAAGATCGTGTACTGTTAAAACTGATACTTTTAATTGTCATTGGAGTATTAAAGATATATTTGAAATTTATAGTAGCAATAATAATGATTCAAACAGTACAGTTTTTACAGAAGAATTCAAATTTGCAATCATTTCAAAATCAGAACTAGAATTATTATTTAGAAATTCTGGTTTTATAAATATTAAAGTTTGTTCAGATTGGGATTATAATTTAATTTTAAATGGTGGAAATAATGGTACCAAACATGGTGGAAGAATTATTATTATTGGTCAAAAACCACTTTAATAAATACTCTGTTTGTGAAAAGCATTTTTCTTTTTTTTGCAAATTTTTTTTTTCATTTTCATAAATTTTTACGACACAAACACAAATATATAGAGATAAAAATAGAGATGAAAAAATAGAGATAAAAAAAGATATTAGATTAATGAAGAATTTTAGATACATAGGAGTATACATTTAGACTATTATATCATGATTTTAAAATTCATGCTGAAGCTATGTCAAAATTTACAATTTTTTGTTTATTGTTCTATTCTATTTTTCTTTATTAAGAATTGATTATTTTATTTTTAATATTTGTGTTGCTAATTTTTAAAATGATAGCTATTTTTTTGCTTTTTTAAAATTTAAAATTTACAACATCACATCACAATGATAGATAATAATATTTATGAATGGTTAAATAATAATAATAATAATGAACAATCATTAATCACGAACAACACCACCGCCACCACATTAATTGAATGTATATTAATAATATCGATTAATGGTATTTTAATTGAACGTCAATCATTAATTGATTATTGTAATAGTGTTATAAATAATAATAATAGTAGTAGTGATAATGATAAAGAAGACAAAAATTCAACATCATCATCATACTATGGATTATCGGAACAACAATTTCAAACTATATATAATAAAGGAAATCAATAAAAACAACAATATTGATTCAACAACAACAATATCATCACCAGAGGAATGTATCAGTAGCAGCAGTAGCAACAACAATAGTAATAAAATTAAATTTAATAGTTCAATTACAATTGTATCTGAAAAAAATAAATAAACTCATTTTAAATAAACAACATGATAGTAACAATATTGCTTCAATGAAATCATTAATATCATACAACAATAGTAGCAACAGGATTAATATTGAAATAAGAGATATCAATATCATGGTATGGAGAAATACAGTTATTAGAAATGAAATATTATTTCATACAAGGTTATTCAATATTCATTCAAATGAAGAGATCTGCCTTTATTTAAATGAATTATCAACATACAAATATAGATAAACTTGGAATATGTGATGATTATAATGATATTGATGAAATTTTTGTAATTAACACACAAATACAAATAAATAGAGATAAAAAAGATGATCAATGAATTTTAGGTATTTACTTTATTGGAAATAATATTATTTCGATAAGTGATGGAATTCCTGGTAGAGGTGTTTTAGAAACAGATTACTTTTCAATTAATACAAATGATATTACTGTATCAATAGATGAAAGGAATATTCTCAAAACTTGCTCATTATTACAAACTAAAAAAATTTACAAATAAAATAATAATAATACAAAAAGATGTTGCTGATAATAATTGTCACCGATATTTTTTGATCACTTTGAGGTAGTATTTTATTAAATGATTTTTTTTTTGATTTAAATAATACCAAATATAGTCTCGGATTTTAACAATAATAATAAAAAAAAAATATATAATAACTAACAGTTTCCTTTATTGCTCTATGATGTGATGACGGTGATTATTGGTATATATGACAATAGTGATTTGGTGATTTTTCACAACATGTCGATGATAACCCCAATATTGGGTTTATTGAAAATTTTGGTATGATGATATTAAATAATAAATCTATATAGTCATTAAAAATCAATGGATTTCATACATCTGCATTTGAATTTATAATTAACGGTGGTAATAAACAAATTGTTAAATATAAATCTGAATTTATAGATTGTCATGGTAATTCACAAACGTTATATCCAAACAATCAATCATTTTAAAATTTTATTTTCTGAAATTAATTTTACTGGCAAAAAAACGTATTTATAATAAATAAAAAATATCATAATTTGTAACGCACAGAAACAATAATATCTAATTATCGGTTTGTGGAAAAATGTCAATAAAAAAAAAAAAGATTTTTTTTGGAATAATAGAATAAAAAAAAATAAAAATAAAAAAATTACTAAAGTACCAAACAAATAAAAACATGTCAAAATTTGTATTTTTATATATTTGTTTATGTATTTTAATAACAATTATAACAAGTAGTGGTGTTATAAGAATTAATGATGTTGGTGGTAGTGGAAGTAATGGATATAATTATATAACGATGACACAAACAGATATATTATTATCAAAAGTATGTCCATCAATTGATTCGGTTGATTTTTATAAAGTTGGAGAATGCATAGATGGATATGAATTTCAATGTTCAAATGATGGTCAATCAGTGTCAGTTGTAAGTTATGATGATTTTGCATGTTCAACTATAAACGTTACAAATACATATCCAGTTGGTTGTAATACATTTGGTAATACAACAACATATTATAATTGTTTATTAGAGATTGATCCAATTACATCATCTTATGTTATGTCAACATTTGGATCACATGGTTGTAATCAAGATGATATCATTCATCAAAAATATATTAAATTGGATGTATGCAGTGCTCAAATGAATCCAATTTTATATGGATCTTGCAATTCAACTTATTTCTCTTACTCTTATTTCAACAATACAAATTGTCAAGATCCAACTTATCATGTTTATGATCCAATTAACATTTGTACAAATTCTGATGTATTTGGTCAATCATTTTCATCAACCTGTATTTAAAATTAAAATAAATAAAAACTGTCCACATACACATTGTATATTATATATGTAACCCAAATAGTAATTTAGTACATGTTTACATTATAATGCAGAAACAAATTGGTATAGTGTTTATAATAATTGTAATACTACGTTGAGCCCATTCCTTGTTTGGACAGAGATTTAGTACATGTTATTTAAAATCAGTTGTACTTGGATAATGTATTACTATTTTAAAAGGTACAAATTGATATTTGTATTTTTAATGGTAATGCGTTGTCCATTACCAAAATGAAATAAATAAAAATGTATTAATTTTTAACAACCAAATCAATGACATTTTATTTTCACTTTTTTTATTTAAATTAATTTTTATGATGGTTGATTGATAAATTGATAAATATATAAGTGTAATCTAGTCTATTACATATAGTTTATTTAACAAAAATTTGAAATTTATTACCAATTGGTAAAATGATTGGGTCAATTGAATTTAAAATTATATTATTTGGTAGTGTTGGTGAAATGAGGGTTAATTGAATTTTTGGATTAATTGTAACCATTTCAAATTGAATTATAGATGTATTCCAAAATACGTTAAAAGTTGAACCAACATAATCTACTGATCTAATTTTAAGACTTGTTACTGAAGGAGGTAATTGTGGGAAGAAATCTAAATTATTTTGATGAATTCTAAGACCACCATAACCAAATATTAAACCTTGTAAAAATCCACCAACACCAGTTATGAAATTCGTTGTTCCCCCTGAGGGTGTCTCTGTCCAAACAAGGAATGGACTCAACGTAGCATTACAATTATTATAAGCACGATACCAATTTCTTTCTGCTTCTACTAAATTACCCAATTCTAACCAAGCTACAGCATACATTGAATATGTCATCGCAGGACCAGCTGGATCAGTTACATTTTGATAATAACGTAAATCATTTTCTCTAACTTGTGATGACATATTATACATTAATGGATAACCTAATAATACAACATCTGCTTGTTTAATTGTTTGACCATTATATCCTTGATATTCTGGATGCATTTGAGTTTCTTCATCAAATAATACAATTAAATTATCAGCAATTGATTGCCATAATGTAACAGGTATATTTGCAGTATCGCCAACTATTGCAGCTGCTTCAATTGCCCATTCAAATGTCATTTTAGCAGCAACATTTGTATAAACCGAATTATTTACACCAACTGCATATTCATCTGGTGGAATAACTACATTTATTGAATATTGACCACTGGTTACATTGAAATCTACTCTACTTTCCCAAAATTGAGCCATACCTTTAACTGCTTTATATCCATAATCAATTAACCAATCAACATCACCAGATAAATAAAAATATTGTCTCATTGCCAATGCAATGTCTGCAGTGATATGTTGTTCTAATATACCAGTTGGAGCATCTAATGGACATACTTCAACACCAGTGAATGCACTTTCCCATGGAAACATATATCCAGTATAATTATTTGATTTATAACTTTTTGCTTTTTCATGAGCAGTTGCCAAATTATTAATTCTATATTGCAATATACAATCTTTAACAAGTGTTGGATAAAACATCATCAATGGATAAGCCATCCAAGTTTCTGCATCCCAAAAACTATGACCATGGTAACCTTGTGATGATAAACTTCCTGGTGATATACTGAATGCCCAATCATCTCTAATTGATGATACAAGGTAATATATTGATGAATTTACTATAGCAGCTAAATTTTGATAACCTTCTATTTCAATACCACCAGTTTTCCATATCTTTTTCCATTCATCTTTATGTACATCTAATAATACATCTGATAATAGATATGATGTTTTATAAATATCAATTGAAGCTTCAATATAATCTTTACTCTCTAAATTTGTTTTGAATGAAGTAATGAAATAATATTTTTTCTTTTCATTTGGCTTAATATTCAATGTTGATGGAACGGCAGTAGTTGTAATTGATACAGATGTATAGAAATCAACTTCTGGTACTAATATTGTTAAATTGTAAACTTGAAACGTTTCACTATCACCAAAAACATTTGAAATATTTGTAATTTTAAAATCTGTTGAATTAACTATATAATCGGTTGACAATAGTAATTGAAATTCATTTTCATTTTCAGTATTATCAATTATTATTTCTTGAACTAGTATATTTCTAATTTTTTGATGTGCATAAAATACTTGAGTAACTTTAACTTCTGGTTGATTATCGTATGAATATACACGAGTATATGTTGCATTTTCAATATCTAATCCTGCATATTGCAATTGTGCATTACCACCAATTGATATATTTTGAAAGTTTGGTATTGATGCTCTGTGACTTGGTTGATCATTAAGTAATCCAGTCGCAAGTGCAGGCCCATTAAAAACTCCACCTACAAATATAGATTCACCACCAATTACAAATGAAACATATCCATTACCAACACTTGTCATTAAGTAGTTGCTTGGTTCTGTTGTATTTTCAATACCAATTAAATTACTTTGTTCAATTCTTGCCTTCCACCAATTTGGTGGTGAAATTATTGCTCCACTTCCTACTGTTGTTGAACATTCAACATATTTAATAATAACTAATATTGCAAATAATAATAATAATTTCATTTTTACATGTATGTTTATTATAAAACTATATAGTTTTTTAAAAAACCTATTTCATAATGCTGATAAAAAAAAATAAACTTATTTTGTGATGGTATGGGAAAAATTAAAAAAAAAAAAAATCCGAAAATGGGCAATGAACCAAAAAATATCTTTTTTTTTCGTAAAAGATATTGATTGTAAAAAAATATTGCATCCACATAAATAATAACAGTGCACTATAGTTATATGTATCTATTTTTAAAATAATAAAAGGTAGATAATTAATGTTGCTTTTATTTTTTTAAAAACCATCCCACAAATTTTTTTTTTTTTTTTTTTTTTGGTCATTTAATTTTTTTTACGGTAAAACTTAAAAACGAGATATATAATTAAATGAAAGTATCAATTATAGTAGCAATATCAAAGAATAATGTAATTGGAACGGTTCAAGGTGATTTACCATGGCATTTACCAAAAGATTTAAAACATTTTAAAGATACAACTCATGGATATCCATGTATTATAGGTAGAGTTTCATTGGAAGGATTTGGTGATTTATTACCAAACAGATTCAATATAATTGTATCATCAAGAAAAGAATTTTTCAATACAAAATCAAAATTACCAATACAATTACCAGAATATGAAATTGGTACAACTGCAAAAGGCGCAAATTATATAATTGTATCATCTGTTGAAAAAGCAATTGAATATGCAAAAAATAAACTATGTGCAGAATTAGTGTACATTGTCGGTGGTAAAGGAATTTACGAAGAATCTCAACCATTCACTCATGAATTAATTATAACTGATATTGATGTACATATTGAAGAAGATCAAGTAGTTTTCTATAACCCATTCCCAACAAACATGGAAAGAGATAAATGGTCATTAGTCACCCAACATCATCATCCAAAAGATGAACATAACAATTTAGATTTCTCCATTACATATTATAAAAAGAAAGATGATATCTTAATTAATTTCAAAGGTGACAACAATGATCTTGAAATTAATACGTTAAAACAACAATAAAATGATAGCGATCAGTTACAAAGACAAATAATTTTAAAAAATTAAAAAAAATTAAAACTTTTTTTTTTTTTTTCTTTTTTTTTTTTCAAATCAAAATCTTTGCAACAAACAGATATTCAATTTTTTCACCAATAAAATATTCGCGATCATATTACAATAATAAAAAATAAAAAACTGTACGGATAGTATATGTGTATTATTTCATTTATATGATATAGTAACAATTGATACTATTTTTACATTAACACACATCACCCACACGTTAAAAATAAAAATCACAACATAACAACAATCAGTTGATCACTTTTTTTTAAATTTTAAATCAAAAAAAATATTTTATAATAAATCAAAACAATAACACCTTCTATAGTGCAAATATAAATAATATAAAATATTAAAGAATATAAATATAAAATGGATAAAAGAAATATAGATATTGATCCAAAAACAGAAGCAAATAATATGTATAAACATATAGTATGTGAAGCAATGTTATCACCAAATTCATTACCAGTACATTTATCTGAACCATTTAATATAAATGTTGAATTTATAAGAATATCACAAGATTGGTTAGATTTAGAATTATTAGATAAAAAACAAACAACTGTTGAAAAAAGTATGATATCCCATATACAAAATAAACAATGATACATATAGAGAATAATGTATATTAATATTGTATCATTGTTATTATTATTAGTAAAAATTAATTCAATTACATCAGTTGATTTATATGTAAATAATCCACTTTCAAATAGTGGTGGAGGTGGAAGTGGTGGATCACCAATGTTAACAAGATCAAATTCAATTTTAACAAGAGGTGCATTAGGTTCAAATACAAGTAGTGATGATTTATTATCAAGTGGTAATGGATCACCAAGTGCAAGTCCAAAAAGTAGTAAAGCAAGTATGTTATTAGGTTTAGATGATGATAATGGAGGTGGAAAAAAGAAACCAGAAAATAAAAATACAGCAATTTTATCACCAAAATTTGGATTATTAGCAAGATCTGCAAGTAATAATCTATTAAATGTAAATAATAACAGTAGTGGTAACGGTAGTAAAATAGATAGTGGATCATCACCAACATTGAGTAGTTCACCATCACCTTCATTTCCAATGTCACCTCCATTAAATATATCTGGTAGTAGTGGATCATTATCATCATCAGTTAGTAGTGGTGGAAGTACATTAAATATATCACCATCAAATTTATCAACACCACGTGGTGGTGATGGATCATCATTATCATTATCACAAAGTTTAAATAGTTCAGGATTAGGTAGTTTAAGTAGTGGTGGTAGCGGTGGTGGTTTACATTATAATCAAGGTTTCACAATTATCACTAAAAATATAAATTATACATTTAACGCACCAGATAAAGATGGAATTAATCATATTATGAATTCAGTTAAAATGTTATCACAAGGTCGTCCATATCAAGAACAGCTTCAACAAACTTTTGACGCAATTGTTGAATCTATCGTAATTTCACAAGCTTGTAAAATACCAATTATACCTCCATTACCAACTTCACCTCCACCTCCACCACCTTCTTTATTTTTAGTTCAAAATTTTACAAAACAATCTGAACAAGCATAAAAATAATAATAAGTAACAACAACCAATAAGTAACAATAATAATAAGTAACAATACATAAAAACAAAAAACAAATCTAATTTATTCAAAAAACAAACAAAAACATATCACATCCTAAATAATAAAAACAATAATTGTATTTTTATATCCCTGCACACACCAGTATTACTATTACTATTATTACTATGTTCTATATTACTATTTTATTTTCTCTTTTTACCACCAGCAGAATGTGATTCTTCAATTCTTGAATTTATTTTTTGAGAAACATGATTAAAGTAGAAAATGAAACCAATTGAAAATAAAACACTTGTTGTACCAGATACTCTATGAATTGATGAACTAATCATTGCTGAAAGAAGTAATGATAATATAGTTTCTGGTAATTTAATATCTCTTTTAATTGCTCCTAAAAACTGTAACATACCAACGTGTATAAAGTTTAGTATATAATATATAGTGTTTTATTATAAGTAAACTTTAAGTTTGATAATTACTGTAATTTGGAAAAAGAATAAAAGTGATCCAATTAAACCACCTAAAATTGTACCTGCTTCACTTGATTTGAAAAATGTTGAAAAGATATTTAATGAAGCAAAAATGATTACCCATGCAATTAATGAAATTAATACTGTTGATGATTCTGATGGTTGACGGAATGACATATTTATATCTATATCTTTATATATTACAATAAAATAACAACAATGATGATCAACAAAAAAAAGATATAAATACAAATTAAAAAAAAAAAAATAAATGAAATTTTTTTTGATTTTAACAAAAAAAAAAAAAAAAAAAAAAAAATAAAAAAAAAAATATGGCCGCACAGATACACATTTGATCATTGCAACAAACATATTTTTTTGAATCGTCATCAATATCCAATTCATTCATTTTTGTTAATTTAAAATTATTAATTTTAAAATATGGTTTTTTTTTTTTTTTAATTTTCCAATTTTCTCATTTTTTTATCTATATATTGACAAATACCAATGCACAATGAATAAAATAATAATAGTAAATGATAAAGAGGTATTAGGGTTTGAAATATTATTCTTTAAAGTATTTATAATATGTTTTTAAGAAAAGAGATCAAAGCGTATTAGAATATATGATAAACATTGTTCAAAAGTTTACACTAAAGCATTATAGAAATTTAAATACAAAAATTATATAAAAAGATAATTTATTAAATTTAATAAAACCAATTTCAATAAGTTTCCAGAATTAGTGGCAATTGAATTATCTGATAAATTTATTTTCAATTCATTTCATCATCATACACTATTAAAGAAATATAATTTCCAAATTCATACAATAAAGAATTACCAATTAAAATTAATGAAGGTATTATCATTTGGCTCAAAATTTATTAATCAAATTCCATTTTAATTGGTCTGATATTCAAAATTTAAATGCATTAAACAATTGGTTCTTAATCATTGCACAGATTTTAATGAACCACTGTTAACAGATACAACACTTCCTAAAACATTGACCAAACTTGATTTTGGGTATCATTGGAATAATGGTAATACTCCTATCAAAATTGGTCAATTACCAAACACCATCCAACATTTATCATTTGGCGTAAAATTTAAACAAGTTTTAAATATTGATATATTACCATCTTCTTTAGAATTTTTAAGAGCCCAATTATTGTTTGGTAAAATTACATACAATTAATACTATCTCTTTAGTTACAAATGATTTTACATATTAAAATAATTTTAAATTTTCAATAAAAAAGCTTTTTAAGAAAAAAAAAAATAAAAAAGTATTTTCTAAATTTTTGCTTACTTTTTATCACCTTTGAGTGCAAATAATAATAAAAGAGAGAAATGGTGAACCAATAATTTAACACAACACACAGATATACACAACAATCTTCATATTTTCATTTTTGTTTATTTAAATTATTATTGATTTTAAAATTTGGTTTGTTTTATTTTTTTTTTTTTTTTGGTTTTCAATTTTTAAAAAAAGTTGAAAACAAATAAGAATATATAGAATGTATAGTGATTATTGTAATTTATATGTAAATGAAAAAAGGTTTCAAAATGTATGTGTAATTCAAGGTGATTTAATATCAAGATCAAGAACATTTGAAATTACAGATCAACAAGCGTCATTAATTAAAAGAGAATTATCAATTAGAATTCAAGATACATTATTAAAAAATCAAGGAATTCAAATTTCAAATATAAATTATGAATTGGTTGATTTTTATGAAAATAGTTATTGTTATGGTCAATGTTTAAATGGTGGTGGTAATATAATAAATAGTAACTGTTATATTATAAACAATGATAATAAAAATGTAATAATCTTTACATTCCAATCATTGGGTGATAAATTAATACCACTAGTAAAAGAATTTGTTGATTTAATAAATAATAATTTAATAAACAAACAATAATTTTAAATAATCAATGCCAATTTATACAAATGTATACAACACAGATCTGCGATTACCTGTGATTTAAATTAAAATAATTGATTTGAAAAAAGATATTTTTAAAGAAAAAAAAAAAGAGATCAACCATTCTATTTTTATAACAATATTTTATTTTGTTAAATTATGATAAAATTTATAACAATTTTAATTATTTATTTAATTTATTAAATGAAGTAGTTCCAGTTCTTTATGGAAAATATAGATGGGTAACGGGTGCAAATGTTAATGATGCACCATTACTAAATCCAGTTCCTGTGAAAACTTCAGATAATCTTGTTGTTATAGCAGGATTTTCAATTAATTGATTCAGATAGTGTATTTTCAACAATCAAAGAAGGAACTGTCACAACAGTTACAGGTTTAGACCAAACATCACCTTCAATACATAATAATTTAGCAATTGGTGATTTGTTTAAAGTAACAGTTCAATCTGGTGGTTTGTCAAATGCGTCACGAATTTACAGTATTTATTAATGCAGGTGGTCAAATATCAAATGACGAAACATTTATTAGAATTAATGATGGTAATTTAAAGTTGAAAGTTACAAATTTATCAAAAGTTGGTGGTCAAACAAATAAATTATCTAAATTTTTTACCAATGACAATTCTTTAGTATCACTTACAATATTGGGAGTTGAATGTGAAATCGTTTCTCTTAATAAAGATAGTATAAATTTCATATACAGCCCATGTGTTATAAATACAGATTTAGCAGTATCTGGTACACTTACTGTTGGTGGATATCAAATTTCTTTAACATGGAATTACGTTGCTCCAGATGAACCATTTATAGCAGCATATACATTTTATTCAGTTGGTAATGAAAAGTTTTTAGTTTTACTTGGTTTAGATTTTGATTACTCTACTGAAAATCAAGTTCAAATTAATAATGATTGGTATGAATCTTCAATTGCTTCTTATTATAGACATCCAACAGTTACAGGTTTAGATCAAACATCACCTTCAATACATAATAATTTAGCAATTGGTGATTTGTTTAAAGTAACAGTTCAATCTGATGGTTTGTCAAGTGGTGGTATTGTTACATTCTATGGATCATATCAAGTTTCAGATCAAGTTGATCCATCAATTGCAAATGTATTTATTGTTAATAGTATTGGTAATGGTCTTTGTTTAACAGTTTCAGTATCATCTTCAAATTTAACGTTCATTTATCCACCAGTTTCATTGGAGTCATCAGAATTTCAATTAGTCTTAATTATTGGTGGTTTCTTATTTACTAAACCAGGTATAACATAGTATTATACCACAAGCACCAATACTTGAAGAAACATATTCATTTACAACTGTTAATAATAAAAAAGTATTGGTATTCCATGGTACTGGTATTTCATATTTCCTCACAAATTATGCATTAATTAATGGAGATAGTTTACCTGTAAGTGAAACATTTTCAACATTGGAATTACCTGGTTATGACCAATTCACTTTATTAGATACACTAGATCTTGAAATTGGTGCTCAGTTTTCAGTGGTAATAAATTCAAATAGCCAACTATCAAATAATGTTACATTTTATTATATTGAAAATATTATAATGTCAAAACAAGATTTAAATAGTAAAGGTAGTACTATTACATTGTCTGGTTCATATAGTGTATCAAATGTTGATATTGTTAAATTAACAATTGAAGGTAAAAATTGTCAAGTAAATTCAATTAGTCCAACTAAAATTACATTTACATATCCACCTGCTTCAATTGGTAAATATGATTTATTATTAAATATTGGAGGTTTTCAATATCAAGATGAGATATCTTATATCTCAGATGAAAGTAGTAATAGTAATCCATCAACAACTTCTCCTTCAACAACCACAACTACAAGCACAACCACAA